>PVHY01001549.1:0-10739 GCA_004024945.1 Uropsilus gracilis | reverse complement strand
TAGCATTGGGGCAGGGGCCCTTCAGAGCATGTCGGTGAATCTCCTGTCAGTCTGGTGTGTGGAGAGGCTCTCCCACTTCTTCGTTGTGGAATTTCCTGTGGCGAAGGTGACAGTCTCTTTTTCTCAGGATCCTTATGATCTCTTGTTTTAGTGTCTCCCTGTTCTTATCGGTCGTCTCATCCATTCATTCCATTGTTTGTCCCTTGGTGTTGCTTTTTTTGCAAATATACTCTCTCAGGCTGCTGAGGACTCCAGCTCTCATAAGGAACTGCATGTCATAGTTTCTCCACACAAAGTTCTCCTTCTGCTTAGCCCGCACTCCCAGTGACATTGGGCCCTGCCTTGATCAATGTCCTCTCTAGTCCCCATGTCCTGCTCTGAACTGATGGCCACTCCCCAAAGCCAGTCTCTTGGTTCTGAAGTTACCTGCTCAGATTTCTTTCCTAATACCTGCACTGCTTACCTAATCTCTTGTGGGTTGGCTTTTGCTTGCTTCTGCTAAGCACTCAGTCTGAAATTGGGTAACAAAACAAAGCTGAGAACCTAATTAAACTTACAAACAGAGCAGCTGGCCCTTTAAACCAGCCACTCCTTAGGTTTGTCCCAGCCAGCAGGAGCAGAAGCAAGACCACAACTGACCTTATGAAGGGGCAAAAACAGATTTACTCATTGAAAAGACAAACTAGATAAGAGTCACTGAGCGGACAATGGATCCCCTTTGATTTTCTTATCAACCAGTTCAGTCTCTAGTTCAAAAAACTACACATGGGTCCATAATCATATGTATTCACAAAATGGCGGCCATCCCACCTTCAAGCAAAATGAAGAAATCAAGATGGCGTTGTCGATGCTCCTTCAAAGGCAGGAGATTCAAATCCAAGAAGAAACCAAGATGGTGTTGTTGATCTTCCTCTAAAAGACACAGTTGCAACATTCATTCAGCTTCAACTCTAAAATTGACTTACTCCATACAGCAGCAGCAGCCACTTCAGACATCTCACAATGAAAACAGCAACACAGCAAGTTCTCTTCAGGTCTCCAATCAATTTCCAAACTTCACAGCTTCAAAGTTAAAGCAAGTTTTCAAGTACCGCATATCCAGCCCAGCCTACAAAGGTCACAAGTTTCTCCAGCATGCGTCCCTGGGTTTCTTAAAAGCTCACACTGTGCATAGAAGCCCACAGCATGGCTTCTTTCCCTGCCCTGCTGCCATACATGGCAGCAGCAGCTCTGAGGCCTCCAGCCTTCTTATTGTTCCTGTGCTCTCTCTTCCAGCTCTCTCTCTCTCTCCTGTTAAATCCCCTCTCTTTGTTCCTCTCATGAGAAGACTTGACTGCCCTTCTCCAAGTCTCTGCCCACCAGGGCACAATAGCTGCCATTCTAATGCATCATTACCATGCTGGGGAGCACAGTCCTCCAGTTTCACCATAGCACCCCTATCAAGTCCAAAACTTATGAAATGTCTGCACGCCTCTGAATCCCAAGAGAGCTTACTCAACTACACCCTGCTGAAATCCAACCCCAAGTTTCTGGTTCTGCAACCCAGGAAATTTGTGTTGTTAGCACATCTTCAGGTGATGATGGGACCTGAACTTTGGGAACCACTCCAAGCCTAGTGATTATTTGAATAAATGTTCCTTTTCTAGAAATTAGCGCTATACTCATCTTCTTCAGTGGGTTGGAGAAAAGCTTCACATTGTGAACTTCTAATATGTGGGGGTGGTTGCAGGAAATAAGACTTGTTGGGAGAGAAATCCAGCTTTCTGTGCACAAATGTTCTCTTATCCTAGAGTGTATTCCAGCAAAGATTGAGGGAGAGATATGTGTACTCTTTGTGACATAAAATAAAGACCCAAAGGGACATGGAATCAAACTTGTTCTAGAAGAAGTCATGCCCATCTTTGCTGATCAAGCATGGCATGGTTTTGTTTTAACACCATCAGTTCCCTCACTATTTACTGAATGTTCTCAAGCCTGTAACTCAGGGGCAGTTCTCATTTATTTTCATTATAAATAATAATAATGATACTTGTGAAATGTATGAATTATATCTCATCATAATTTCACTGAAGTCTTATTTTAAGACTGATGAATAGTGTTAAGAATCTCTTCTCCTGATATAGGCAGAGAAATGAAGAGATGGTAAGAGAAGGTGAGAGATCAGGCTCTGCCTTCTCATTAAGGAATATTTAATTCCTAAACATGACCAAAGGAAAAAAAAAAGCCAAAGTTGTAATTGCGGATATTCAAAAACAAGGTATTTAACAAGTGCCCACTGGAATTGGTGACCTTTGTTTAAGGTCAGCAAGTAGGAAACTATAGAGACAATTGACCCAGCTAAGCTCTCCTCCAGGGAGGAAGTGGAAGGATTAAAAACAAATTTAAATATCTTCAGAGACAGCAACAAGATCTTCAAGTTTAGGGTGGTATCAACCAGAAAGAAAAAGAGAAATACAGGTTGATCTCACCCATAGGTGGGACATAGGAAAAACAAACAAGAGGACAAGTAAAATTTAAAACTAACAGTCAGCAGAATGGAAGCATAGAGCAGGAGAGGGGGAGGAGGGTAAAATCAGGTGACAGATTGGCACAAGAGATTAAGATGATGGTTCACAGGTGACACGGTGATGGGGGAACCCCACTGTATACAAAATAGATAAATATGTGTGAGTACGTGTAATCAATTAAAAAAGGTATAGGGAAATTACTTCAGAGATCAGGCAGGGAAAGAATGTGAGCGAGGAGGGCTGGGGTAGTGAGGAAGACCACTTCAGTCTTCAGGAGAGCAGCAGCTCCAGGGGGGATTGGAAGCTCCCAACAGAGTGTGTAGGGCGGCTTCTCTGGATTCTAGAACATCCATCACTGTTTTGAATGCAGCCAGAACCCCAGACTTCCTGAGCTTTTTAAGTTTCTTGTTACAAAGCAGGATCTCAGCTGGGCCCAGTGGCTTGTGCCTGTAAGCTTCAGCCTGTGAAGCAGCTGGGGTTAGGGATCACTTCAAGTCCCGCTTGGGGCAGCACAGGGAGACTTAGTCCCCAAAAAATAGCTGGGGGTGGTGGCGCACACCTGTAATCCCAGCTACCTGGGAAACTGAGGCTGGGGATTGCTTGAGTCCGTGGCAACCTGGGCAACGTGAGCCTGTGGTTCCATGGGCAAAAATAGCGAGACCTAGTCTCAGAAACAACAACAACAAACCAGGATCTGAAATTTAAGGTTTCTTTTCTTTTTGAGACTAGGCCTCGTTATTTTTGCCTGTAGAACCATAGGCTCTCGTTGCCCGGGGTACCACAGACTCAAGCAATCCCCAGCCTCAGCTTCCCAGGTAGCTGGGATTACAGGCGTGCGTCACCACGTCCAGCTATTTTTGGGGACTAGGTCTCGCTGTGTTGCCCCAAGCGGGACTTGAACCGCGATCCCCAGCTCCCGCAACTTCATAGGCTGAAGTTTACAGGCAGGAGCCACTGAGCTGGGCTGAAATTTAAGATTTCAATGTCAACTATTAAAAAACACTTTAAAAATTACAATTAAGTTAAAAGAAAATAAAAACTAAAAATGTTTTTAAAGGCGCTTAAATCGATGCAATATAATGATCTGTGTTCAAGTCCAGGTCTTGAACTCTAAGAGGAAACCCATTATTCTAAATAAAAAGAGATTTGATGAGTGACGTATGATTAGTCTTCTGGAAAAGTTATCTCACCGGGTTTTAGCTGATGACTACCGTCAGGAACATCGCTCTTTTAAGGCAACTACTCTGAGGTATTTGTTCTGGTACCACCTTTGTTCTTTCTCCACTTTAGTTGTGAAAAGCACAGATCCCACTTACACATCTGCCTTTAATAGATTTCAAACACGTAGACTGAAAAAGAAAAGGCCATTGCCTCCCATTGCCTAAGTGTATTAGGCAAAAATAGGTCTCCTTTTCATTACCACTTGCAGAAACCATTTTTATTAATAATTTAGCACACTGTTCCATCGCACAGATAAAGCGACGCCCACATGATCATTACATGTTCAGGATTCTGCAGTACCTTTCATTTTCCTGCACCTGTTGTCACCTGCCTGCTTTCTTTTTCCTGTGGTTTGTGTTTCCTATTATGCCGCATGCATAACCTTTGGCTTCACACCGCAAACTGCTGCTAATAGGGAAAGCAGAAGGACGCAGCTGGCAAGACTCCATTTTCATTCTCTCCCGTTCCCCTCCCCCACCCCAGCCTCTCACAGCGCTTTGCACCCAAAAAGTGGAGTGGAGAGGTCCGGGGGCAAGATGAATTAGCAGTATCAGCGCTGGTCTTGGCTGGGTCACGAACCAGGTCCAAAAGGAGATAATCTGCAATGGCGTCTTCTCCTTCATTAAATGAGGACATTTGACCTAATTCAGGCTCCCGATTTCAATTGAGGGAAGGGCGGATTCTTCACCCTGTGAACACTTGCTGCTCTGTACATAGAAAACAGACCACTGGGCAAAGCACAAAGCTTCCAGATCTATTACTCTTCCGCGTATCCCATGACCATGTGAACCCAGGGGAATGGGGAAAAGGACAGGTTAGGCCAGAGGAGGAGGGCACCAGCGGCAAAGGAAATCGAAATATTCAAGCAGGAGAAAGAAGATGGAAAGGAAGTGCTGATTGCCACCGGAATACAAGTATTCCCTCCAGGCATTAATCAGATGCAATTTATGATCCGTGTAAGTAGCTTGAAGCCCAGCATATGCGAGCTTTTAACGCTATCCCCTTTCATCCTTGTCTGGGTATCAATTTTATAGCACTTGCTCTTTTGAGTTCTTTTTTTAAAAATGTATTTATATATAAATTTCACATCATTGTAATCCCAGGGATTCACCCCCTCTCCCCTCCCCACCATTCCCCCCTTCCCCCCTGCCCCAAGTTGTGTGCTTCAGTTTGGTGTTTATCTTGTTTTAACTTTTCCTCATGGCTTTTGTTTAATTTTTTTCCCTATATCTCATATATTAGTGAAACCATTTGGTTTCAGTCTCTTTCTTTTTGATTTGTTTCTGCTAATATATTTCTTCTAAGTAATCCATATTATCATAAAATCATCAAATTTGTCATTTTTAATTGATGAGTAATGTTCCATTGTGTATATATATCACATTTTTTTCATCCAGTCATCTGTTTTGGGGCATTTAGGTTGCTTCCAAGTCCTTGCAGTTATAAATAGTGCTGCAGTAAACATCCGAGCACAGGTTTTGAGTTCTTAAGGGTCAAAAAAGGAAGAGGGAGAATTGCCACAGAGAACCAAGGTTTGAGTGATAAAAGTTTAATCATCAGTCCTAGATATATATTGAAGAGAATTCGGCATGGTGCTGCCTGGTGTCATTTCCCTTTCTTGTGGGCTGCTCATATGAGACTGACTGGCTTAGAGAAACAATCAGATTTGGTCAAAAAGACCAAAGAAAGCTGAGGTCAGGAGAAAGATACCAGATGCTGCCACTAATGTGTGAAATATTAAGTAGCTAAATCAAGAGTCAGATAAAGTCTCACTTAAAACCTGGATAGCTGACTATAGAACTGAAGTGCCCAGGTCAGGGAGAGAGTGAGGGGGTAAGGGCAAAGAGGAATGGAAGCACGGCGGATAGACAGTGTGGTGGTGGAATGTGGGTGCACTGTGGTACTAATTCCTGATGAGGGTAGCCAAGTAGTGCCTCAATTAAAAAAAATTAAAAGATAATTGAAATTAGCAGGTTAAATGTTCTTTGCAGCAGAGATTTTGGAAGTTATACTTTTCACACTTGCTGCTATCTATAGAGTGATGGTTAGGAGTAAGTCAGACTCAAACCCTGCCCTTGACAACTCACTGCTGCCTCCATTGTACCATGTAAAGTGGAAATAAGGACACCACCTATATCCTAACATATGATTATGAGGTTAAGCTGGAGTGATGTGTTTATAACACTTAGGACAGTATCTGGTAAGTGGTAAATGCCTATATATATATGCACATATATACATACATACATACCTGTACATAAGCATATACACTTGTATATATGTATATTTGTACATGTTATATTTATATTATCTAGGGAATATTTCACAAAGACACTGTATTTCTTTCAGATGCATGTAAAAAATGCTACAAAGGAAGTCCTTTGGGGTCAATTCTACTTACATATCTGTGGTGCATTGCAATTCAATTGTTTCTTTTTATTCTTTACTGACTTGTGACATTCAAGGTACAGTGGGAACACTCATGCCCCTTGGCTCTGAGGGTACCTCAGAAGACACACCTAGCAAAATATGTAACCACTTCCTCTAATCCTTCACCATTCCTTTCTTCTGCAAGATCCCTGCTTGCCTTGAGGGTGCTACTGTGTGGTCCTGAGTTGAACCGGATGAAATTCTTTCTCTGGAACCAAATGGATGTAGGCTGTTATTCTGATCTAGAAAACACACTGTTTAAGACTGTTACGCATTACCAAAGACATATACTCTTAGGAAGAAACTGCAAAGCAATTATTATAAACCTGAGGGCTGATAAATTCCATTATTTGTATACTTATGATGAGGTGGTTTTAAAAAAAAAGGAGGGAGGAGTTGAGTTTATTAACCTATCTTGTGCCTGAGGTCTTTGTCTCCTGACTGCTGCTGTTGATACCAGAATTCAGGAAGAATTCTTCTGTGGACTTATGAGTTCATCAAACATTATTGGTTTTGCTGAGACAACTCCCATCTCTGCTACATACCAGAACTTGCCATTCATCCCCTTTCTAGCTCAGTTGACCAACAGGCATTAATATTGACTTACTGAGTGGCATTTTGAGATTCTGAACCTGTAAGTTGATACACTTGCAGAGCATGCTTACATGCGGTCATTTTGGAAGGACTGAATGAGATTCAAGTGGAAGGGTGGGAGCTGTATGAGCAAATAGCGCAGAGTAAATGAACCTATTACTTGGGTCAGTAATTCAAGTTTTAGGGTTAGGAACCAAATTAAAATGGCTCAAGAATGGGTGGATCTTCAGCTGAAGAACCCTTGGAACTTCAGTTTCCTCATCTGAAAGGGGGGATGGCAATACCCTTTAGAGGGTTAGAAAAGCCATCTTAAATAACATGCATAAAGAGTTAGACAGTGTGGAACACAGAGGTCTTAATCAGTCCATGTTGGATGCATAGCTCTCAGGATGAATGTATGCACCATGCTGATTTCATCATTTGAGGATGAGAAAAGGAAATCAATCAAAATAACATATAGATTTTAGAAAAGGATTTCTTTCTGATTGACCTTTTGATCTCTCTCTTTCTCTATCTCCCTCGCTCACTCTCTCTAGATAAGACAATGTTGCTTTGTTGTCAATATGTTAGAGATAATGCATGGTTTTGGTTTTACTGGAATCTATATGTTTATGATCCCCATATACTACAGGGGAACTTATGTTTCCAACAAGTTGTTTTCCAAAAGTTTGTTGCCTGTTTGAAATTAAAAATATTTATATTTCACAGAAACAGTGTTGTCAACGGTGAAGATACCCTCAATCAGGCCAAGCCTTGAAGGCAATAAAGTTGAGTTATAGAAGTCATGAGTTATTGTACTCCATGCCTCCTGCAGATTCCAGTCCCCAATTACGGAAGTATACTCAGTTACCTGTTCAGGTTCAGAACTTTCCTTCACTTGTGGGGTGACCCAGTACCACCTGGCATAGGAGTCTGGACTATCCTCATGGCTGCCACTATCACCACTGAGACCACCCTGTTTCCTTCCTTTAACATCTGTAAGCCTAGATTTTTCATCCTGAGCAGTAAAAACATCCAGTACTGTTATGAAGGTAAGATTCAGTCCTCAAGAGCAGAAACTGCTTTTTTTTTGGGGGGATGAGGGTTGTTTAGATGTCCCAGTGATATCTCAGATAATATTTCCCAGAATCAGCAAGTAAAAATGATGTGGGGGAGCCAATTTTCCTATTGCTTGTGTCATTTGTCAGTGAAGAGGGGATGTCTCATGGGATGTACAGAAACACTTTTTCTTGGACAGTAATGTTTTCATGCCTGTGTTCTACCTCTTCCATGACATTATAAAGTAGAGTAAGGCATGGACTCTTGTATGTCTTGGTATACCAATTTTGGTGCTTGACCAGTAAAGTGGAGGAGATATTAAATAAGTATATATTTAATAATAGTGTTTCAAATCCCTGTATATACTTTCAAATTTACCTAATCCCAAGTAAATGGAATATTCCAGAAAAGAAGAAAAATAAAATAATATCATGTTTTTTAATCTAGTAGCAATCTAAAAGACATTCAAGGAGCTCAACCCAGAGGAAATTGAGAGAATCGATATGCTGAACTATTGTGATAATAAGGTTTTCCTTGTCATTAGAGAAAATGGAATTGTTACAATAGCTTTTATCCAATATCACAGTTACTAAAAGCATCTAAAGCTACAGTTAGCATAAAACAGTAAATTTATTTTGTAATTTAAACTAGAATGCTATTTTGATTGAGAAAAATATATTTATTCTTTCTTTCCAGCCAGGCATGGTGGCACATGCCTGTAAGTGGCAGCCTAGAAAGCCATGGCTGGGGCCAGGGATTGTGGTTCGAGTCCTGCTCGGGGCAATGTAGCAAAACCTAATTCCAAAAAAATATAGCTGGGCATGGTGGTGCGTGCCTGTAATCCCAGCTACCTGGGAAGCTGAGACTGGGGATTGCTTGAGTCTATGGTACCCCGGGCAACGTAAGCCTGCAGTTCCATGGGCAAAAATAGTGAGACCTAGTTTCAAATATATATATATATATATATATATATATATATATATATACATATATATACATATATATGTATATATATATACTCATTATATATATATACTCATTTACTACATTGTTGGTCAAAGAAAAGTCAGATCTTTACCTTGGAATTTGAGTTCATTTCCCAGTTACATTTAGAATTAAATACAGATTAAAAAAAAAAACCCTGTGGCAATACAATATCCAAGTGCTATAAAAACAAAATAGTAGCACAAATAGCTTTTACTAAACATGATTTACTAATCATGACATAAATTTCTTACAGGGTGGAAAATAGTCAATAGTGGCAGAAGTTCTCAGTAACTGAAATCTCCCATTTCATTGAAAAAAGGTTATTTGTACATATATGTATATATATGTAGAGAGAGAGTTTGATTTTGTTGGGGAGAAAAAAGCAGTAACAACTCATATTAATCACCTCTCTGTCTCTTTGGTCAGATGGACAGAATGTTTCATGGTCTACAAATTTGATTACAATGATGATCATGAATCACTGAGACCTATGATATGACTCAACTGTTGGGGGTGATTATCCAATTGTCTGCACTAATCCCAGAGAACTCAGATGGAAGTGGGAAAAGTGTTTTTATCTGGAGAACTGCTACCTTTCATTTTGGAAGGACCTAGGAAGAGGGAATTGAGAAAATGTGATCAGCAGTTTACGGGCAAGTCTGGGGCAGAAAGGGCAAGGATGACTGACTTGTCAGGGTAGAGGAGAAGTGGTGTTGTCAAGAGCTGCTGTTCCTACATTTAAGCCTCTTCTGCCCTTCTGGCCATAAGATAGAAGTGAAAGTGTGGTCAAAGTGCGGTAACAAAAGTCACGAAGGGTGGATGTTGAGATTTAACATCTGCCTAAGGAAAGAGAAAACATAGAAGACAAGTGTTCAAGGAAGAAATACCTTTTTTATTAAACTGAAAAATAGAGGTAGGAAACAGAATTTGATGATTGTTGCAAGTATGATATGTTTGTGTTTAGAAAATCTGTCAAATGCAAGTTTGTGGAACTTTGCTACCATGGTTTGTATATATTTTCCAATATAGTTTTATACAAAAGGAGTTTCTAACAGACACCAGGTGTTAAATACTGCTGGGCCCAAGGAAAGTTGGATAGTGACAAATGGTTTTGGATATATGCCTACTAATGAGGTTACAGAAAGTTTCCAGCTTACAAAATCATGATACTCTAAGAAGTTCTTTATAAATGGATGGTTTTGAACCTGGGATCTACTTCTTTATATACTCCCATTCATCCTTTCTTTCAAAAAGAATGGCAGCATAGCTATTTCTAGCTCAAAGCCATCTATATTGGTGGTTCTCATGATTGGGAAAGAGACTTGGAGGAAGAAAGTTATATGGTGAGGAGGAAGGAGCTAGAGATTGCCATTCTGTCCAGAGAAGGGTGAGTTTTTGGTTCTGCTACTGTTCAAGGACCCATCTGCTTTTGCTTCCATTACTACTAGCTATTTCTTCTAACCAGAAAGTCAATTCTATGGTCCTCTACACTTTTAGGCCAAGTTAAACAGAGAAAAGTTCCCTTTTCTGGATTGAATTTTTGGCCTTATGAGGTTTTTAGAGCAATTATAACTACTCCCAGTAAAGGGAAATTGATCAAGGTAGGACCATCTCAGGTCCTTTTCCTGATCACTATCACATCTCCATTCTGCTTCCTTGTTTTGCCACGCCTGGCCCAGTGAAAAACAGAGGAAGTCAAGGCAGGTTTTTTATGAGTAGAAATTCTTTGGTATTTCAGAGACTCAGCATTAAGCCATGATGTTCCAGTGTATTTGATCACAGAAATTGGAGAGCAGGTGTTGATTAGGAAGCAGTATCAGGCCCAGTACAAGGAGAAACAGCAAGGGAAGATGGAGCCAGACTGGAGATGTCATGTATGTATACATACATGCACACACACAAAAATATGTGTGTGTGCGCACATAAAATGAGTGTAAAACAAAATTCTCTAACCCACCTCAT
>PVHY01001548.1:0-154127 GCA_004024945.1 Uropsilus gracilis | reverse complement strand
CCCCCAGACCCACAACCCTTTCCTTGGGGCTGCTACTCCCCTCCTCCATCCACAACACCTCCACCCTTCCCCAACTGACTCTTACCGTGGACCATGATTAATTCTCAGGAAGAATCTGTAGCAGTGAGGAACGGTGGTGATTTTGTCCCCCAGGGAACAGTTGGTCTTTTGCCATCATATCCCTGATGCTCAGCTTAGCACCTGCCTCAGACAAGCACTTACTAAATGTCCTAGGATGAAATGAGGCCTGAAAGACAGCTGAGGGGGCATCCGAGCTCTGAGCACCCCCGGAGGTGGCCACGGGTGTTCAGGATGTGGTGTCTCCTACGTCCCCTGTATGTCTCCAATGATGGGGCACCCTCTCCATCCTGGGGTGGCTCCAGTCACCTGCAATATTCTTGATAATGAGTGAGGCAGTTCATTATCTAAGGGACATGTGTGCCTTCTGACTGTCGCAATGAACAGCAGTAGAAAGTTGGGAGCTTTCTCCTGCCATGCCCTTCTTTCTGACAAAAGGACAAAAGGGAGCTTGGGGCAATAATGACAGAGTGGGAGAAACCAGACACACAAGGTCAATTCTTTGTGGATCTCTGCCATACTGAGAAGCAGTATCTTCTCTCAAGGACCCTCTGGTTCAGGGAGGGAGATGGTTCTACCACTAATACGAGTAGCTCTGGTTATCACAGAGAGCTGGTCACAGTGTAATACAGTGATGGAGTGATTAGTACTGGTGAGAGTGCAGACTCCACGGAGAGGGGTGTTAGATGTACACCGTGAAGATTTACCAGGAGTTAAATGGGCAGAGGTCATGTCTGGGAAAGGTATGAGCACTTCAGTAGAGAAGGCTGGAGAGCAAAGGTCAGGTGCCCAAAGGGAGGTGTGACCCATTCCTAGGACAAATCCTCAGTGAGATTGCACTGGGAGCTTGTCCAAGCTGCTCCTGAGAGGTCAGGAGGCCAGCGCTGCAGACTATTGCATATAACTTTGTGGGCTTCCCCCATGGAGCTTGTCCAGAGCTTTGCTCAATGGGGGAGGGAAGAAAATGGACACAGGTGGGGGTCTTCTCCCGTCAGCCAACCTTGCAATACTTCTTTCCACCAACAGGGGGCAGGGTGACCTCAGGAAATGATGCCCTTACTAGGATTTAGGCAACCAGGTGCAGTCCTGCTTTGGGTGAGACCTTTCAATACTCAGTGGACATGTTCTGAGTTTCCAGTTTCCTGCTAGACTATGGGGGCAGTT
Organism: Uropsilus gracilis; assembly: GCA_004024945.1. Lineage (NCBI taxonomy): Eukaryota > Metazoa > Chordata > Mammalia > Eulipotyphla > Talpidae > Uropsilus > Uropsilus gracilis. The sequence continues at coordinate 152,885 of PVHY01001548.1, read as the reverse complement.
AGGTGAACTCCCCCTTCAAGCCTGTGTCCTGGGATGAATGGATTGTGAAGACTGCCAGGAAGAAGTGGTGGAAGCCATAGAAGTAGACGTGCTTTCCTTCGGAGGCAATTCTTGAACTGAGAAGCTGCTGTCTTGACTGGCAGGGTGGCAAGACAAGCCATCCAAGGGGATAGAGCAGAGCACATGGAGCCATGTGTTTGAGTGACCACCTGCTGACTGTGCCCAGACCCTGGAGTGCCCGGGGTAAGGGGCCAGGGCTGTGGGCCTGCCTCACTGAGGACACCAGAGCTATACTAAGGAGCATCCTGGGGTAACAGGAACAGTCAGGTGGGAGTTCCTTAAAAAGAAAGAAAGTTCTTGTTACGAAGATTTTCAAATACATACATAAGTATGTCGTGTGGACCCCCACATGCCCACCAGTGATGATCACGCTCTGCCACTTTTTCTACCCATTCTCCAGGCATCTTTTAAAACCTTTATTACAGAAAATTTCAACTGGCCACCAAGGCAGGGAGCTAGGATAATGACCTGTCACCCGCTTAACAATGACATTTTGCCAAGCTTACGCCTGCCCTAGCCTGACCCATGTCTTTCCACCTTCAAGTTATTTTGAAGCAAATCACGTATCATTTCACAAGTACAAATTTTTTGGCTATATTTCTAAAAGTTAGGGGCCTTTTTAAGGACATAAGTGCATGACTGTGATCGCGCCTGAACAAAGTTAACAATCGTTCTTTAATTCCCCATATCCTGGACTGACAGATTTGTAAGCCCAGGAGCAGCCAGGATCAGAGGATCATTTCAGGAAGGTCACCCTGCAGGGTGTGGAGGAGGTGGTAGAGAGGACAAGGGATGGGAGTAATGGCATCAGGCCAAAGATCGTTATGAGGCGATGGGGAAAAAGCAATGAGGACTTGAACTTGGTCAAGGCAGAGCTGTGAAGGTAGGAGCTCTGGAAAGCCTACCAAGTGCCAGAAAAGACATGTTTTCCTAGTGGATCCTCACAAACCCTGAGAAGGAGGTTTGTTATCTTTTCGTTTACATGGAAGGAGATTATGGTCCAGGGAGGTTGAATTGCTCAGAAGCTCAGGCCTGCAATGTCCCCAAAGGCCCAGCTCCCTGCAGCCCAGGTCAGAGAATGGGGTGGGGACTGGGGTGCAGGGGTGTTATAGGAGAGCCACTAACTGAACCCAGTGGGATGGGAGCTGAGGTAAAGGATTGTAATAGGTGAACCACGAACTGAACCCAATGCCTCTTGGATATGAGGGATGAGGGCAGGAGCTGTCTGTTCTTTTAATTGCTGCTTTGCTGCCCAGAGGATGCCAGGGGTGCCCAGTGGGGCATGGAGCTAGAATGGATGTGGGGGTCCCCTTTACTAAGCTGTGCCAACAACAAACCAAGGATTCCAACCAATTCTACCCTCCCTATTTTTCCTTTTCTCCCTCCCTTCCTTGGGCAAGTCAGAGACCCCCCCAGTTTCCAAGTGGCAGGCCATTGTTATTCTCTCTATGAAAGGTGACTCCCCAACTCCTGAGCCTGTCTTAGGGGTGGAGAGCACTGCTATTCAGCATCACTCAGTCCAAATTAGTCTGGGCTGATGTAGTGTTAATTGAGCTTGTAATACTTCCCCAGTATGTCATATTCCTCCCCACGACCCCACTGAGTCTGCTACTAGGGGGGTGACAGAGGGCTGGCAGCTTCTCTGGAGCATTCCTCTTCAGGAGCCAGCAACCAGGGGGTGGACTTGCAACTGGGGTGGTGGGCACAGGCTTCCTGCTTGTTCTGATTCCAGATCAGGAGCTGGGCTGGTGGTCAGGGGAGGCCTCTGGGCTGGGAGGCAGCAAGCTGAGGTCAAGTTCAGGCTCACTCTGGTGACATGAATCAAGGCCCCTTTCTGGGCTACTTTGCTCCACTGTCAGCTGAAGTGACAGTGCTGGCCTTGTGGTGTGGACGTGAGACTCCAGGGAGCTGGTCTTGGACATCTGCTGGCAAACTGCAGTGCTGTATCTAGGGTGCAGGGCCCTGACTGATTTTCTTCTCCCATTGCACTGGGACTTTTGAACTGATTAGATCTGCTATTTTTCCCTCCCTGAAGTCAGAACCAACCAGAGCCACGGGCTGGGCATCTACCCTGCTATTCTAAAAATCAGTCCTCTGGGGCAGGTTTCTCAGGAGGAGGCCACGGGATTATCATCCGTGCTTTATTCCCTTTGCTCCTCTTTCTCCATAATTAATCACTTCTCTCTCCCCTTCCAACTCCTGCCCATTTAACAGTTCCCATTAGTACTAACCCTGCCCACCTTCCACCTCCTCAGCCTTCCCGGCAAGCCCATCGGTCTTCATTAGCCCAGGGTTTTGGCTGCCTGCAGAACATGGAGCTGGAGCTTGGGAAGAGCCAACCCTCCCCCTGGAGCCTCTCAAGGCTGGGCAGCCAGGGCTGGGACTCTGGGGCCAGTGGCTTTGAAGGAAGATGAACGCACCTATTTGCTGTCTCTCTATAGCCCAGGGATACTGGGTGATCAATGCTTATTGATGTCTGAATAAGAACCCCACCCCTGCACACCCCAAACCAGCCTGAACTGTGAGGCTGCTTGCCATGGCTGCTCCAGGAAGAAGGGACATTAGAGACACGCCCTAACTCCATAGGTGAGGAGATGGACCACCATGGTCTTGCCCAGGGGCACTGCCAGCTGTGGTACAGTGAGCTGCGAAGGGCTGGGTTCCGTTGACTGCCCAGACAAATGAGAACCGGGGCAGGAGTTGCCACTATTGCATCCCTTCCCCCAAAGTTACCCAGAAGGACTCTGGTGACTGGACTTGACTGGCAGACCTCAGCACCCTTAGAACCAGAGGGACCTCAGGGCTCAGAAGGCAATTGAGGAAATGGGGGACTAAGAGAGTGAATCATCACCTGGTGACTCAAGCCACTGAGGATCTCCTCTCACCTGGGCCACATGGCTCTTGCTCACTTTTCTCCTTCAGAACCACATGTGGGTCAAGGGAGGGGCTGTCACCCCATCTGTCCCTGGTTCAGCTCTCCTTCTGCAGAAGAACTAATAGTACGGGTTCATCCTTTGTCCTGTAAGTCCAAGGGCCCTCATCCCCATCTGTGCTTCTAGACACTCCCAGCTCAGCTTTGGGGTTGATGGGGCTATTGCTGCCCTAGTTGGTGCACTGGAAAGGGGATCTTTGGTTTCCAGACCCCACCTAGCCCATCGCTGTGTGATCTTGAATAAGTCACTCAGTTCTCTGAGCCTTCATGTCCTCTGCATGATAGTTCCACGAAATCTGAAAGAAAAGCATAAGGGATGGACCGGTTCTGAGGTGGCCAGAGGGAGGCTGAGAGATTTGGTCTGTGTCCAGAATGGGTCCTTCCTGGCCCCTGGGCTGTGAATACTGACTCTAGTTCTGTGGCTGATTTGCTGTGTGGCCCTGGGTAAGTGTCCTAACCTCTCTGTGCCTGACAAAAACATGGAGACACATTCTTCTCCGTGCCTCCTGGTAGCATGGGGAAGCTAAATGTGGAAGAGCTTTAAGATCTTTGGAAGAAAAGCCTTCTATAAACGCAAGAGATTATTAACAACATCCAATAATCACACTGTCTGCTAACAAAAGTAATGACACCCTAAGGTTGGGCAGGGAAACCAGTCCTGTCAGCACAGCGGCAGCTCCTGGTTGGCCTTCCTCTCAGGCTCCGAGGACTAATAACCCTCTGTGTTTGTTTATTGGGACTTTGCTTCTGCAAACCAACCACTAATTAGTCCCTCCACAGGGCATGCCGGGAGGTAGCAGGAAGGGCAGGGGTGATGAGAGAGCTGGAGCTCTGAGAAGGGAGGGGGGTCTGGCCTGGCCACCCACCAGGGTAGGGTGGAGCCCACTCTGGGAACAGAAAGTTCTCCCAGTTCTCAGCACCTCCTTCTGCCGCTGCTAGCAGCTGGCAGGAGAGCTCGCCCACTCTGTGCCTCAGTTTCCCCACTGGAGCTGTCAGGAAAATGGTGAGGCATCATGGGGTTTATGGCCAGATAACTTTCTGACTTGCCCACCTACCTTTTCCTCTTGCCTGCTGTGATGCTTAGTACCAGCACGGCGGGGGGTGGGGAGGGTGGGGGCACTCACTCCCAAGGCTCCTCCATGTAGCCAAGTCCTCTGGTGGTGCCCAGGAGTCAGTGGGCCTGTCACATGACTTTCTGAGACTCGGTGTCCCCATCCATTCCTACCCTGCCAGGTCCGGGTATCCATGCCAGGTGCCCAGGCTGCACTAGATGAACTCGACCTCCTGAGAGTGGGGCTTGCTGTGCCAAGGCTCCAGGCTGAGCTGCAGGGTGGGCCTCACCCACTGTGCCACCAGGGGTGTGGCCAGTGTCCCTTCCTGGGCAGGGGGCCACAGACCCCTCTGCCTCTGGCCTTCTCATCCTTGCACGGCCTGTGGGGAAGTCCCTTGGTCCCAGCTCCTTTCCCCTCTCCCTCAGATGACTGCTCTCATTCTGTCTCCCTCTCACCACACAGCCTATTTTTAACTTTGGGCATTGGGGGAGGGGAGGAAGGGCTCCAGGAAGTGGATTTTTTTCTCATCTTTCCTTTGTCTGTTGCTTTCCCTGGCCCCTCTCCTGTCCCCTTGCCTCTTCTGCTCTTCCCCAGGCTCTTTTGGCTCTCCTGCTGCATGTCTCTCCCCCCTTGCTTCTCTCAGCCTCTCTGCCTCCCGCTCTTTGGGCTTCGTCACCTTTGTCCCTCTCCTGCTGCTGGCCCTGCTAGGAAACCTGTGCCCCTGATGAGGAAACCCCTATCCGGATGGTTTCCCTGGGGTGGTAGCAATCTGTGGATTTGCCATTCTTGCCATTCTCTCTTGGTCACTGTGGCTGCTCTGGTGGCCCCTGTGGCAGCAGCTGGCGTGGTAACCACTCCTTCCTTCTGGAATCCTGATCTTTGTTTTGGTGTCCAAGACTTTGAACTCTTCCCCCAATCTCCCACCCCATGTTGGATAACCCCCTGTGGGAGCCACGTGTCCCTTCCATCACTGCCAGTGTTGGGGGGTGAAGCAGGCAGCTCTGGGGGCCTCTCTGCCTGCTGCTCTTTGGGATGCCTTGCACCCACCTTTGGCTGCCAGTATGAGGCTTTTCCTTGGGCCCCTGGCACATACCCACCTGTGTCAGTCTCGGTTGGTGAACTGGAGCCAGTCTGCCTTCTCTTTTCAGGCCATATGTATAACCAGACCTGACCAGGGGTGCCCCTACGGGGGTGTTGCTGGACTAGGAAGTAGGGGGTGTCTTCTCGGTAGGGCCATGGGTGACAGACTGAGCTGCCAGGATCTCTTGATGAGCCAGCCTGTGGGAGAGGGAAGGAAAATAGAACCATGTGATGGGAGGAGATAGGAGACTCCTGAGCCCTCGGTGGAGTACCCAGATCCAGCTGTTTCTGATGTTTCAATTTTTTGTTTTTCTTGAGCTACCTGGAGTTTGTTTTTTGACACTTGTAACTGCAAAAGTTGGGCCAGGCCAAGAGGGTTCAATCCTGTCTTCTCTTCCTAGTCCATCTCCGCCCCCCTCCCCTGCACTTTCCATAGCTCTTCCTATGGCTTCTTCTTGCTGTGGCCAAGAATTCCCAAATCCCAGCCCCGTCCATGCTTCTGGGCTTCCGGCCTATGTTTTTAGCTTCTCTCAATAATTTTTTTATATTTTTGGAGACTAGGTCTTGTTATTTTTGCCTGTGGAACCACAGGCTCATGTTCCCCAGGATAACACGGACTCAAGCAATCCCCAGCCTCAGCTTTCCAGGTAGCTAGGATTATAGGTGCGCACCGCCACACCCAGCTATTTTTTTTTTTGGAACTAGGTCTCACTATGTACCCCCAGCGGGAGTCGAACCGCGATCCCTGGCCCCAGCTGCGGCTTCCTAGGCTGCCACTTACAGGCATACGCCACCATGTCCGACCTCTGCTCTCAACACTTTTGATGGGATGTCTCTTGAGGCACTCAAAACACAAGATGTCCAAACTGCATTCTCCCTCTGTCCTTCATCTTCTAGGGTCTTCTGACTTAAGGGTTAATACGCACTTCATTCCATGTGTCCACCCATCAGTCTATTCATCCATTTACACATTCATATATCACCCTTTCTACTTCCCTCGCATCCATCCATTCATCCATCGTCCGTCCGTCCGTCCATCCATCCATCCATCCATCCCCTTCTCTTCTCATAATAACAGCTAGGATGATAATAGCAGCTAATGTGCATTCAGGACTTCCTTGGTGCCAGGTCCCATTCTGCTCAATGTCTACACTCTTTCATTTAATCCCAAAGACGAACCTGGGAAACAGTCTTGTCATCATTCTCACAGATGGGGAAACTGAGGCACAGAGGGGTGAAGTGGTCCACAGTAAGTAGACATCAGGCTTTCTTGTTACTGAGGCCTGAGTCCTGCCTATCACCACTCTTCCTGGACAGGCAGTCTCAGTACCTCCAGAGTGGCCTGCAAACTAGCCAGGGCCAGCAGCTGAGGAGTTGGCCAGGTCCTAACTTGGGGGTGTCCTTCTGAGATCACAGCACTAGCCTCTAGGCCCCTTACCCCACTACACCTACCACACGGGGGGGGGAGGGCAACGCCCATCCTCTATCAGAATATGGGGTGCAGACTTCACATGCACCTCACTGGGAGTGTGTCCATGTGCTGCATGGGCAAATGACCCACCCAGCCTGAGGGAGGACACGCCTGCCAAGACCGAGGGGCCCAGCACTACCTGCAGTGCTGGCAGGCAGTTGTGGTAGATTGCTACCTGGAGCCAGACAGAACTGCCCAGGCTGAGTTCCAAGGCCACATTTAGGTGGGTTATAGGGGTGGTTCTTGGAGAGTCCAAGTTCCTATACTTGACTCTGGTTTGACTCAGTCTTCCTGCAGCCTCAGCCTCCCTGGTGGCAAATATGTGGCTAGGACAGACGTCTAGCAAATCCACTTGGTTTACCTGCATTACTTCCCTGAGTCTCTCTCTCTCTTTGTGAGCTTGGCAGGATATCAGGGCAAGAGAGTCTTTGGGAGACCATCTGATTCTCCCACCAACATTGCCAGAGAGACCCAGAAAGGTTAAACTACTTGCCTGAGGGCACATAGTAGGTCTGAAGTGAACCAGGCTGGGGCTAAGGGTTTTTGATGGGCTGTCTTGGGCTCTTCTCACTTGCCTGGGTGATTCCTTAGGGCCTCAAAAATCAAACGGCTCTGACTCTGGGGCCCATGCAGTCTAAAAGGGCAGGCAGTACATTTGGCCCCTTTTCCCCAACTCATGGCCCAGACTCTCCCCTCTGATAGTCAGCTTCCCTCCCTCCTGCCTGGCCCCACCTAACCCTCTGACTCCCTTGACCTTCACTGGTTCTTATAGGCCCACCTCAAGCCTTTCCCCTGCCAGGAAGGCCCACTCCCCTTGTTGATGGCCAGTCCTGTAAAGGTCTCCCAGACCTTAGCCAGACCTTAACATACCTACCTCTAACTTCCCTTTGCACTTTGTCCCAACCTCTTGTTTGGCACCTGGCACAGTGTGACCTGTGGCAGTGGTCTCTGGGGTGATTCATCCCTGCATGACCATCTCCTGTCCCAGAACTGGGGCTCAGTGACATGGAAACTAGACAACCCCAAGGCGTAGATTCAGGCTGGCCTGGATATGAACACAGTCAACTTGGGATATCTCTTCATGTCTCTGTGCCTCAGTTTCCTTGTTCGTAAAATGGGGAGTCAAACACACCTTGGATATTTGAGGATGGCCCCAATTGAGAATTGTGTTTAGAATGTGTCTGGGGTAGCTCTCCTTGACCCTTTAGCTGCCTCTGCCCACTTCTCCACACTTGCTCCCTACCTGAGGGTCTGGCTCAGGGCTGAGCACCAGAACTGTTTAAAATCCAGGTGTTGAAATGTAGAGAAATAGTGGGAGGAGGCTGCCTGGGAGGGTGCTGCTCGGGAGACAGTGATGGTTATCCTCAGCTCACAACAGCACGCACGGAAACCCTGATTCAGCACTCTGGTGTGAAACTTTGAGGGAGAAGTGTGTCGGTGGGGAATGAGGCAAGGATGCAGGGAGAGAGACAAAGAGGGGTAGAGACTGAGGAGAGATCGAAGACGTAGAAAGCAACCCTGGGGGAGGATGAAACAAAGAGAAAGATGGAGGGAGATTCAGGATTGAGGGTGACTTGTACGCCAGGTCCCTGTGTTCGACTGAGGGACTCTGCAGGGCAGGACTTCCCTTAAGTTGTGGGCCTTTGCGCCGTCAGCTCCCACGTCAACAGTCTCATCCAACTGAGACTCTAACCCTGCCACCCGGGCCAGGGTGAAAGGCTGGGGTGGGCAGTGAAGGGATGACTGAGGACATGCACTCAGGCCAGCAGGCCTTGGAGGAAAAGGAGAAGGAACAGGGTGGGGACCAAATGTCTTAGACTCCTTGAGATGAAAAGTGCCCTCTCATCATCCCGTTGCCCCCATGCATATGCCTCCAGGGTCAGGGTCGGGCTGCGCCCCCAGCCTGAAGCCTGTTCTGCTGCTGAGAAGGGCTTTGGGAGACTGCTGCTTTCACGCCTGGTCTTGGGATATGTGTGTGTGTGTGTGTGTGTGTATGTAGTGGGTGTGTGGTATGGTGTGGTGGGGTGTGTGTGTGTGTGTGTGTGTGTGTGTGTGTGTATGCTGGATGTATACTATAGGTCAGCATAGGCTACAGGGTTGCCCACAGGGAAAGAATCTTACAAACCTGTCTTTGAACCCTGAAAGGAAGCAGGTGTTTCTTTTCAAATCCCTTATGTGATTTCAAACTCCTATTGACCCAGAGAAGGACTTCTGACAAATTCATCTCTACTAGGGGAAGGTGTCTAGGAATGATCTGATAGTACCCTCTGAAAAGGGCAGTGTCTAGCCCAGAGTGACGCTTTACTCGTGGTGGAATGACAGGCAACAGGGAGCTAGCAGAGAGAGGTCAAAAGGAGAGGAAACTCTCGGGCTCCCACTTCTCACTAGGATCTCCTCCTTTTGTCTTAATTGGAGGTTCTTGGCAGGTGGTGGCCAATTTTTTTCTCTTTCTTTTGTGTACTCCCAAATCAGGTCCCATGAGCTCCTGCCCTGGCCACAATAGTTTGCTTAGCCTTTTGTCATGAGCCAAGCTATCCAGTTAGATCCCAGATAAATAAAGTATGAGTCTTGGATGTGGGTGGCTTGCTGTGCAGCCTTGGACATGTCATTACCCTCTCTGAGTCCTCACCCATCTGGGAAAGGTGGAATTTTGGGCCATTTGGTATTTGAAGTCCCCTCCAGCTAGTGCGATCTGAGGTTCCTGGCCATTGAGCCTCAACAGTACCTGGGTTGAATGCAGGACCCCGTAGAAGGACTCCAGGAGGTTGATAGATGGCTTAGCAGTCCTAGGCCAGTGAGACAATGGACCACTCCATATGGAAATAACTGAAGAAGAATTCTTAGAGCCCTGGATGCTCTCTCACTGATGGCGATTGAGGCCCAGGTAAAGGGGTGGCTTGTCCAAGTCCCTCAGCATATTAGCATTTTTGGTTGGAACTATAAAGATGTCTGCTAATCTATGCAGTCACTTGGGTCTTGGGGATAAATCCGGGGGGTTCCCTGACAGAGGTGAACATTAAGATAGGTCCTGGAGGAAAGCTGGAGTAGACAATTGTCTCCCAGGGAGGGGCTCAGAGGAGGGAGGGGTTGGATTCTGATCTGTGCCTCACCTGTTCAATCCCTGCATCAGAGGTAGGGGCTCTAGAAGTCCAGGTAAGGGTTAGAATCTAAGCTGGACTTTTTGCACTGTGTGTGGTGACAGAGGACACCTTTCCCAGTAGCATGGGCTGCCCCTAGGCCAGCAGCTGGATTGGGCCAGGAACAGCTGTAAATCATCCATAAGGCTGGCCTGGTAGAGACGGTTTCTACATCCCGGGTACCTACTCTGCAACTCAGAATGGGCAGCAACATGTCATTTTAACAAGGCTGTATATTTCCTTGTCATCCAGGAGGCTGACAGGGATGACCTGCACCACCTTGCTTATTCCAGTCCCCTCCAGGACCGCCTCAGCTTGGGGAATGAGTGTGGAAGGTAGAGGAGCTGTGGGTCTCCCAATCTCCCAGATTGGGGAGAGAAGTGGACCTGGCGTCTTTCTTTGGGTACCTCCCCCACCTTCCTCTCTGCCTCCCTTTACTCCTGGGGCATTTTTCCTCTCTGGGTGACTCCACTGTTCTTGAATTTGCTGTGCAGATTTTCCTTTTCATATTTCTACCCACACTGCTCTTTCTGCATAGAACATCCTTTCTATTCCTAGATTCCTATTTCAAAGAACAGGTGAAAACCTCTACCTCCAGGAAGGCACCTGTGGCTAGTGTAGCCTTAATTCCTAGACATTTGCAGGGTATGAGCCCCATTTTGGTTGCTGACCTCAGTCATCAGATTGGGGCCTCTTGGGAACATGTTAACAGAAGGTCCCAGGAGGCTGCATTGTCTCATATTCAGGGTCAGTTGGAAAGAGTTATGTGATTGATTAGTGAAGTCTACTGTGGTCAGGGACTAGAAGAACACAGTGCCTTATGCTTGCTTTCCTCGTTGGGGCATCTGAGTCATTCAACTTAACATTTGTGTACTGTGATGACTGATGCCCAAGAGAGAGACAGTGTTCAGAGGGCAGGCACCTTGCCCATGCTTCCTCGGTGTCTTTTAACAGATCCTCATCATATGGAGGGAAAATGAGTGATACGGTCACTTTCCCTGGAGTTTGGAACCTGAGTCATTGAACTTCAGTCATTTGCAGAGAACAGATCTGGAGGAACCCTGGTGTGGGGAGAGTAATTTTTTCAAGGTTTCAGAGGGAGAGAGTACTGGGAAAGTCTACTAGAGTCTAGAGGTTGATAGATTGTTGAGGACAATTTCTCAGGCCAGTGGGGTAGGCCCAGAATCCAGTCAGACTTTAGGATTCTAGGGTTGTTGCCCTATATCTCCTGGCCCAGTGGAGGGGCCCCTTTTTCTCACCCAAGGCTCTGAGATCACTCACTAACGCACTTATCCTCCCACATATAGGACCCACACATATCATTATGTCCAGTTTACAGATGGGAAAATGGAGGGCACTCAGGACTCATCGCTGGGCCCTGGGACCCTCCCAGCAACTTAGTGGTGGCTAGACTGCCTCTGGCTGCAAACCTCTCACCTCAGGCCAGCCCCAGGCTTGTCAAAAAGTAGGTCTCCCTTTATAAACCCAGACACAGAGAGGATCTGAGTTTGGAAGTCACTTACAGGGTTATTAATTCTAAACACCTTAGCATCACATGGACAAAATGAGGCCCAGAAAAGATGAGGAACTGACCCAAAACCACACAGCCTCCCCCAAAGGACAGGCTTCCTGCAACCAGGTCCCTGAAGAATGCAGAGCAGGGGGGCAAGCTGGGCTACTTTCTGGCACCTTAACTGCCCCTGACTTGGATTCTGCTATGCCCAGTCTCAAGACACTGAAGAGAGGAGTCCTGGCAGACTTGTGCTTTGGCAGCTGGCTCTGACCAGCACGAATACTCTTCTTTTCTACCAAATCAGGTACTTTGACTTCCACCTGCTTTGTGAAAGTAAGGAAAGCCTCAACCTGGGGTGGTTGTGCACCATGAAGGCCACAGTACAGACTTGGTGGCTCAGTACAGATTTGGCCATTGATGTTCTGAAGCATTTAGTCCTCTGAGTCTCGGCTCTCTCATCTCCCAAATGATCAGGGCATCAGGGCATTCTCTGCAGTTTTCCTCCATTTCAATTTCTCACTATGGTGTAAATGACTGATAACATACTTTCCTGTAGTCATTCATATTGGCAAGAAGGGGGAAGGAGGATCTAAAGTCTAGAACAGGATGTTTCAGGCACTGATGATCTGGATCATGATATGGTCCAGAGAGAGGAGCCTGGGGAGGAGACTCTCCATCTGTTTCTGAGGCCTCTCCCAGGTTGGCTTTTCTTCTCTTCCTCCTTTTCCTCTTCACTCTTTCTCCTCTCCTCTTGTTTTCTTGCCACAGCTGTTAATTCAGTCCTTCCCTCGGCAGCGAGCACTGTAAAGAGCCGGCCCATAGCCAGATTTGTATCAGTAGTTTATTGATTTAATTAAGTGGGGGCTGTAAATAGCACCCCCTCCCCTAGTGAGACTAGGCAGTGGCTGGGATTGTCATCCACAGGGCAGTTGGCGGGCTTTAAGGACACAAGGAGGGCTGCTGACAACAGGAGCAGCTTGTTTCAGGCACCTGTGGTTCCCGTGACCTTCGTCCCTCTGTCCCTCTTAGACTCTCTCAGAAGTGACATTGCAAGCAGCAGTGACAGCTTAATCAAGTCCAGAGCCTGTGCCAGGGAGAGGGGGCCTCAATGGAGAGTGAGCAGAGGAAGCCCCAGTCCACCAGCCTGTGCCCCACCTCAGTTACACCTCTTCCTGCAGTTGCCCCACTGGTGCTCCAAAAAGACTGTTCTTTTGTCCTCAACAACGAAGCTGAAGCTGCAGTTCCAGCGCCTGGGGCACGGTCTCTGGTGCCCACTCTTGCCTGGCATCTCCAGATGCCATCACGAAGCAGACGTTTGCTGCATCTGCAGAAGACGCAGGAGTGACTTTAGGCGACCTCCACATTCGCTGCCTCTTCCAAGATCAGAAGCATCAGCCTGGGCGACAGAGACAGCTCCACTCCCCTAGCACGATGGGCTCTGAGGCCTGCCTCCCAGCTGCTCTGCCTGGCCCTATCTTTCAGCATGAAGTCAGGGTTGGAGGCAGCATGCTCAAGGGGGCCTTCTAGCGCCAAGGCTGTCTTTCCTTTCATGCCAGGAAGGTGTTCTTTCCTTTCATGCCACGGGGTGCTGGCCACTGGGCTGGGGTTCTTGCACCTCCAGGGGTAGTGTCCACATTCCAGCTCTGCGAAGCAGGCAGCTTCACTTACTGTGGAGGCGAGCAACTCAGAGAGCTTCGGTGTCTCGTATTGAACCCCCCAGTTCTTAAGTGGCAGAGCCTGGTTTGATCCTGACCAGTTTTAAGAGAGGTGACAGTGGTGTTGATGAATTTCCCCTGACATCTTCCTCCTTCATTAACCCCTTCCTCAGTCGCTAGGCACCTCCTTCTTACCTGAGCTGGGAGAAAAGCCTGCCTCATTGGAACAAGCTGGACATCAGGGGACAGAGATGATGCAGTCTTTAGTTTCTCCAGCTGTTGGAGGGGAAGGCTGAGCCCTGGGCTGGTGGTGTGAGTTGGCCACAGGGGCTGCGCAGGGGTGGGCCCCTCCAAAGTGACATCTTGGCAGCAGTGGGATGGGTACTAGGAACTTGTCAGCCCCTGGCCCAGCTGGCAGGATAATTGAGACCCATTGCTCAGATGAGAACAGAGAGGCTCAAGGTCACACAATCTGGAGGAGGGTCTCCCTGAGAGAGTCTGAGCCTGGCCCTCTGCTGCCAGTCCCCTCATTTGTACCCCTTGCCACTAGATGCAGGTGGGCACCCATATGGCCAAGGGATGCAGGGGGAGCTGTGGGTGGCAGGACACCCCTCCACTCTGAGCCTGTGTCAGCAGTGTCTGTCTCATGAGTTCACAGCTGCTGGTGAACATCTGCTCTGTCTCCCACCTCAGCACCACCTGCCTCTCCGCCCTTCCCCCAACCCCACCCTCCTGGCCCTGCTATTGCTATCTCTTCATGTCTCTGCTCCTTCCTTTCTCCTCTCCCTCTCACCCTCTGGGTCTCACAGAATCTTGCCCCCTCTCCTGGATAGTGCCAGCCCCTCCAGGGCCAGGACTCAGGGGAGGTCAAGTGTAGTATGACAGGTAGTCTTGAGGTATATGGGGCTGGGGTCCCGCCCTGGCTTCCAAGTCCTTTTCTGCACAGTGGAAATAACAGCACTCACCTCAGAGGGCCATTGTGGGGGCATGTGAGGGTCAAGGAGAGGCCTAGTCTCTTCTAAGTCTCTGCTCTGTGCCTAGGTTTAGAGCTGTTCCCACTTCATCCAGCCCCACTGCTTCCAAACCTGACTGTGTGCAGAATACCTGGCAGCCCTGAGAGGGTAACAATTCCCAAGTCCCATTCTCCAAGCTAACCCCACTTTTCTGTACCCCTGAGAAGTGGCCACCCACCTCTGGTGTGTCTTGATTGCCAACAGGTAAGCCAATAGATTGGGGTCCTGGTTCTAACACTCAGTCCTCTAGGTCTCAGTTTGCACATCTGTAAAATGGAAGAATAAGAACCCCCTCAAAGGCTTGCTAAGAGTGCTCCAGAAAAACCCACAGCGCAGGGCCTTTCACAGAGCTCAGAAAACCTCAAAAAATGAGGTTGACTGATTTTTCAAACTGTGCCAGGGACAGTAAACTCACCCCTTTGAGGTTGTTCAGCTTTGTGTGGGACAGCAGGGGTCCTGGTTTAGATGTCACCTGGGCATATTGAAAGGTTTCAATATTTCAAATTAAACAAGGAAGTTAAAAGCAAAATTAAAACCCCGGTAAGATATCATTACACTCCCACCAGAATTAAAAAAGAATGGTAACTCCCCATTCTTGCCTCTGCCTTGCCTCTGCCTGTTCCAGTCCAGTTTCTCAACGGACTCCCAGGAGCTCCCCCACCTGACCACTCACTGGCATCTGTCTTATCCTGTCCTCTTGCAGCATGACCCACTGAACCACACTTGGCACTGTTTTTCTGCAGGGTTGCACACTCTCCTTCACTTGGGATGTTGCAAAAGTCTCCCAAGTGGCTGTCCTGCTCTTCCTCGGCCCTCTCTAGTTCTTATCTATTGTCACCTAGAGGAATTGAAAATCACTGTTTTTTTAAGACTAGGTCTCGCTATGTTGCCTGAGGTGCCCCACACTCAAGTTGTCTGGGGTGCTGTGGACTCAAGCGATCCTCAGCTTCAGCCTCCCAGGGAGCTGGGATTACAGACGCCTACCATGGTGCCTGGCTGCAGATTTCACTATGTTGCCCAGGGTAGTCTCGAACCTGTGAACTCAAGTGATCCTAAGCCTTTTGCCACCCAGTGCTTGGACAATAAGAGCACACGCCACCATGCCTGGTTTGAAAACCACTTTTTTGGGGAGATCTTTGTTATTAAATGCTCACCTCTTAAGAGTATTGCCTGATGGATTTTTTTCATGAGTGTACACCCACTTAAGTGTCTCATTGATCAGGATAAGGAACAATCCCAACAGTCTAAAGGTTTCCTTTGTGTCCCTTTCCAGTGGATAATTTCCTCAGAGGTAACCTCTATTCAGACTTTTATCCCCAAAGTGAATCTCACCTACCCTTGTGTTTCATTTAAATACAATCATACAACATATACTCATTTCATTCAGTGCCATGTCCGTGTCTGTGAGAGCCATCCACACAGATGCAGGTCTGTCATTTATTCTTTTTCATCGCTGTGTAGTATTTCATTCAATCAATGTGCCACTCATTTATGCACACTATATAGTAGATGAGTTTTAGAGTTGTTTTCAAGCTTAGCTGTTTGAATATATCTTCAGTGACCATTTTTGCACGTGTCCTTCGGCAGTCATTTGTTTTCATTGCTTTTGGGTAAATACCTGTGAGTGGAATTGTGGGATTACATGTGTAGTTTTGTTACCTACTTCCAGTTTCTCAAGTCGTTAAACAATGAACACTCCCACTGGCAATGCTAAGGATTCTGCTGACTCCACAGTCTCATTGGCACTGGGTGTTACCATTCTTTTTTAATTTTGGTGGGAGTGTAATGGTATCTTACCGTGGTTTTAATTTGCATTTCCTAATGACTGGTGATGTTGAGTGCTTTTCACATACTTATTGGACAGATGGGTATCATCTTTTGCAGAATACATGTTCAAGTTTTTGCCAGTGTTTTTTATTGGGTCATCTGTTTTGGTCTTCATTTGGATTTTTTCTTTTTTCCTTGTTTTGTATGTCTAATTCATTTGCTGGATTATGTGTTGACAAATTTTGTATGTTTAATTCATCTGTTGCATTTGTGTCATCCTCACTCACTTCCCCACCCTTCCAGAAAACACCAGTCTGCCTAAATGGGCAGTGTGGTTTCCCATCACTGAACTTCTAAAGGTGGGTGTCCTCTGCCAGGTAGGTGCCCCCTTTTTCACCTCACCAAGCCTTACTTTCTAAGGCCTAAATTAAACCTCTTCCAGAAAAGCAGCTCTTCCTGCTCCTCCTCCAGCATCAAAATGCCTGTGTTTTATCTGCATCAGAGTCCATGGTGCATGGGGTGCAATAAATATATTTAATGGGGGCACCCTGACTTCTGGGGCAGTATGGGTCTTCTCACCACCGGTGCCCAAGACCTCATGTGAGACTGTTGTCAGCCAGCTTTCAGGGTGGGTGTTCAAAAGCAGGGTAGAGGTATGGGTCAGTTTGTCTCTGACAGCCCCTGTGTAGACCTGTTGCCACAGTACTGTCAATGATGGCCCCTCCTGGGGTGGGGGGTGGGGGATGAAGGTGGTTCCAGGCACTGATTGGGTAGAGAACATCTGTTTCGGGGACAAAACTGGATCTAGTGCTGATCTGTACTAAGTACTCTCAGATAACTCCTCAGGCTTCAGTTGGTGAAATGGGGGGAATACATTTTTCTTCATCTTCATCTAACCAGGTGGTTATCAAGGTAAATGTCAGATGAGCATGTGACAGAAGCACAGAGCTGTGGCTCTGCTCCTGTCCTCTGGGAGCTTTTCATGCAGGGAAAGATATCAGGCATCCAGGACCTCAGAGAGGGGTGGGAGGGGAGGGCTTGGGGCAGGGGCACTGAGCTCGCTTAGAGGAGAGACGAGTCCCAGTGGAGACACCTGGCTGTGTGAATATCAGCATCAACTAAATCCAGGTGGTGATTGAATGTCCTTTTTCATCCTTTTGTAAATGTTCAAAATACTTTATAATTAAAAATATTTTTAATTAAAAAGGAAAAGCGTGCTTCCAATGCTCTCGGTTACTGGTGAGGAGTCCTCTTCCTGCTGCTCCAGGGCCTCCCCCCACATGCATGATGGGCTCTACAGAGGCTGCACATCAAATAACAGCGCCAACACACTTCCTCCACAGCCAGTGGACTGAGGGTGATGTGACCAGCTGAGCTGAACTTGAGGAAGAGCAGTCGACTCAGTGCGGGGGGTGGAGGGGTGATTCTGCTAGGATAGGGTGCCAGACCTGGGGAGGTGGCCTTTTAGAGGTCACCGCCCTCCATTTCTCATTGCCAGACGAGGAGCTTGAGATCCAGGAGCCAGAAAGGACGTGGCTGAAGTCAGGCAGGTAATTCTCAGGGTCAGATCTTCCACCCCACTTCAGCTTTCCAGGGACTAGGAAGCGTCCTGCTGCATTCCCTTGGGGGTCAGGAACCGGAAGCTGCCTGGTAAACCCTTTGGGGTGGGGAAGTCCTGCTTCTTGGGTCTGGACTCCTTGGGTCTAGATATACAAAGTGCGGGTGTCGCCAGAAGGGCCAAGAGGCCAAGTGGGCAGCTCTGGGTGCTGTCTCTGGCTCTCCTGGCTGTGGAGTCAATTAGAGACATCTCTTCCAGCTTGTGTAGTTCACTGATAGAGGGTGGTACCTGAAGTTGAGTGCAGGGCAGTATTCACCCCCGTGAAACTGGTAAATGCTGTTGAACTGATACTGGGGTGGTGGGTGTGCCACTGCCTAGGCCCCCTTGAAACCCCCTTCTCCCCAACCAAGGCACCGTATTTGTTTCATACATCAGATTCTGGGTGAAATTTTATTTGCAGGAAATTCTGCTGCTTTAAAAATGTTTGGAAAAATCATAGTTTTGCATGCATTTTATTCAATCCATGGATGTGCCAAGCAAACCTGTGAGCTCTGGAGTAAACTGGGCTAATCATATGTTCTGAATTGCCCTGACTCTGGGCTGTCTGGGTTAGCAGGTGTTGCAAGCTGTCCCAAGAATTCTGGTATACCGTGTGCCTTGGTGCACCTGGGCTGATGGGTGTCTTCTGGATGAACGCGTGAGTTTCCGCCAAACTGTGAGCTTGCTCTAGGCTAGCCTGGACTAACCTGTGTTATGAGATAGTCTGTCAGTTCTGGGTTGCCCTAGGGACTGTGCCAGGCCAGTCAGTGGGATTTGGCATCTGATAGTTCCATTGGCCTTCTCCATTCACCGAGTCTTTTAGTACCTGGTCCCAAGTTCTGTCTGTGTATGCTTGATGCACAAACCAGGTAGATGTGGCCCCTGTAATCCTCTGACTTCTGCTCCTGAACACTGTCAAGTGTTGCTCCAACTGCTCCTGCTACCATTAAGATTCTCACCTCCTCCACCAGGAAGTCTTCCCTGATTCCTCACATGGACCTGTAGATCAGCCTGTCTCCTGCCTAGAAGGCACCTCTGTCTCCCTCACTTCCTAGGCACTCTTGTGGCAACCCCAGATCACTGCCCAAATGGGTGGGCCTGGGACACACCACTCCTTGTGTCGTTCAGCAGGACAGCTGAAGCCTTTGAAGCTTTGCCTCAGGGAGGCCAGCATGCCAGCAAGGACCTCACCCCACATACCTGCCCCCCACCTCTGAGCCCCCTTCCTCTTGCCTCAGGAGTCCTCTTGGTGTCTCCCTCTCCAGGAGACTGTTCTCTCTCCACCTCTCTCCACCTGGTCTTCATCCGGATAATAGACTCATCCTCAAGAGCTAGATTTTATACTAAGTGAAGCCTTTTCTGTGCCTTGAGATGATGGCTGTCCCCTGCTGTTCGCTTCTGTGACTCCTTGCGCTTCTGCTTGATCTTGACTCTAGTGAAAATAATGAACTGTGTCTCACTGGCTGTTTAGTATCTGCCCGCTGCATCTTCTCCTGCTCTCAACACCCCTCATGGTAGCTCTGTGACAGGGAAGGCTTTGCCTGTTCATGAATGAATGAATGAATGAGTGAGTGAATGAATGAATGAGTAGTTGGGATGGGACTAGAGGGAACAAGAGTTGAAGGGGAGGACAGCCAGGAGGCCCATGTGGTGGAACAGGTGAGGGGATGGTGGGCATAGGAATCCCAGATGCCCAAATGCCCTGAGCCCTCTCTGGGAAAGGTGAGCAGCTGGCCCTTCTTGGGCCAGGGTAGTGGTGGAGGTGGTGAGAAACTGATATTGAAGGCAGTGCCCGCAGGTTTTGTGGATGGATTGGATATCAGGTGTATTAGGCAAACACTTTTGGTCTCAACAACTGGAGAGCTGCCACTGAGGTGGGGAAGTCTGTGGGGGGGAGTAGGTCTTATAGGGCGGCCCGGATCTGGTTCTCACCATTTTTAGGCTCTGAGTGGAGGTGTCAGTGGACTACGGCCAGGCTGAATGTGGCGCTTGGAAGAGAGACTGAGGCTGGTCCTGACACGGGGCCAGGGAATATGTTTTGGAGTCTTTGGTGGGTAACTGGACTTTGAAGATCTGAAATTAACTGAGGGAGGCCCATCGGCTTAAGGAGCCTGGGGCTGTGAGGAGCGAGGGAAGGAACCGCAGGACAGAGGAAGGGGGTGAGGCACAGAAACCATGGTCTCACTGCTTGAGGGGTCTGCTAGGGATAAGAAAGAGGGGGGTTGGGGATGTTTTCAAGGCATGGAGCACAGGAGGATTTAGAAGACAGAGGAAGTCTGGGAAAATTTGGTCTTTGGGCTCTGAATGTCGACACAGAGAGGGGTTGCTTCATCCCATGGCAACAGAGAACCCCTGAAGGCTGATGAGCAGCAGACAGACAGGACAGAAGAGGATTTGGTGGCCCACTTAGTGGTTGTAAATAGAAGGGGCCTGGAGGTGGGGACTAAGCGATAATTAGGCTACAACTTGGGCAATGAATTAGGTTTTGGGCAACTTTGGCCTTAGTTTCCTTTTCTGCCCTAACCTTGGGCTCCAGTGGGCCGCTGGAGCTTGGGTCTTCTCTGGGCAGAACCTCCTGCCATTCTGATTCTGGCCACAAGGTGGCAGGCAGCCCTCATCCCCCAGCCGCCCCACCTGTAGCCCTACCCTGGACCAGAAGGACTTTCTCACTTGGCTGCCCCATCTCAACCTGAAGATTCTTGGTGGAATATTTTGTCCTTATTCACATACCAGCCCTAGTCTAGTCATCAGAGGCTTCAAGAAATTGGGGCCCAATGAAGAAGCTCACCACCCATACGGCCTACACAGTGTCCCTCTCCGAGGCGGCTCTGAGCCAGGCAAGGGGCATAGAGGACAGCTTGTGGAGGGTCAACAGAGGCACAAATAAATGCGATACTTGGGACATGAGTATACAAGCATGTTATTCCCCATATATTAATATGCAGTTCCTTCTTCCTTTCTTCAATCCATCCATCCATGCTTCCCTCAACCCATCCGCCCACTCACCCACCACCTATCTGCCTCAGCCTAAGGACTGCCTAGGCTCCGAGGACGTAGAAAACACCAACCACTGCCTCATAGTCTCATGGGCGATATTTCCATCCCTTCATGCCCAGCCCACCCAGCTTCCCTCTGGGAACTTTGCAGCGTCAGTGATGAGAGTGATGGGGTCAGATGGAATCCATGAGGGCTGTGCCACATTTGCTCCCTGGACTGGGGGTGCCCAGAAGGCCAGGATGACTCTTTGTCCTGAGAACGTCGATAGTGTGTCCTTCACCAGTTAGTCATGTGCAGAGCGGGACAGGGGAGGGCAGGGAAGAGGAAGAGAGGAAGAGGGACTGAGGGACATGGCACCGCAGGCAGGGTCCAGAGCAGACCACCTTCCTGTATGGAAATACCACCCATCTCCACTAACCTTGGGTTCAGGACCCAGAGACCCGCTGGGGTCTGCCCCGGGGAGACCAGCTGGCTGCATTTCTTGCTTTCTGGATGCTAGATGTGGAAACTGAGTCTCCAAGAGTGGTGGGAAGTGAACCAAGTACACAGGTGTCCAATTCCTTGTCTGATCTTATTCCCTGCACCTTCCAAGGATCTGCTCTAGTTTGGAGGTTCTGTGAGACACCTTTTGTCACCCAAGGGCCTCTGGTGATATAGCCCTGGGTCCTGAAGACATGGCCCCGCCCACCCTCTTCACCAGGAAGAAGATTCATGAGGCAGGTGAGTTAGTTTAAAGCAACCTGCAGTCTTCTTATCACCTTGATGGCTACAATGGATTTTGTTTCGGGGAGTATCTGTAAGACTTTAATTAAATCAGGAACTTGGGCTCCGCCAGCTTCCCTACTGCTTATCAGCTTCTTAAGACCTTGATTCATTACCCAGGATTCTTTTTTTTCATCCCTGAAATAATCTTTAAAGGCTTCCTATCAGGGAGATTAAAGTCGTAATTCATACATGCCCATGTGGATGCTTTGTTTTCTTTGCGCATGGGGGGCGTGGGGTACCCAGAGGACCCAGCCTTGTCACTGCTCTGGTCTCCTAGCCCCTCAGAGTCCTCTGACGCCTGTGCCTGGAGGGGGAGTGAGGGTGGTACCCTGGCTGGGAGGATATCTGGCTGGAGGTCTGGGTTCTGGAGTAACCTGGCTGGGTGGTGGGATGCTGAGGTGGATGCTGCGATAGCCTGGTTGGGTGATGAGGTATACTGGGGTGAGTGCTGAGATGGCCTGTCTGGGTGGTGAGGTGCTGGGGTGAGTGCTGGGGTAGCCAGGCTGGGTGGTAGGGGGGGTGGGACAAGAACTTGAATCCAATTTCCATTTCATCAGAGATGCTTGATGTCCTGGGTTAGGAAGGCCAGGTCTTTCACATTTCCTCCCTCCATTCTCATCCAAAATGCAAACATTCAAAAGGAAAGAGAGAGAGAGAGAGAGAGAGAGAGAGAGAGAGAGAATGCAAGAGGGAGAAAGACTTGACTCCTCTCTAGACTCCTACCCACCCTTTTTTCTAATTCCTTCTTCTTTGCTTCATTTTTTCCCCTTCCTTCATCTAAACCCTCACTGGCTGCTATGCTGGCCACTCTGTCCTCGATACTGGGCAGAGCCAGACAGAGATGCCCTCCGGGGATACTGGCTGGTCATGAGCGATGACACCACATTTATTTCTCCGCCTTCCCACTCTCTCCTTCTTCTGCCTTTCTCTGCCACTCAAATCAGAGAAGAAAGGCTTTTTTCCAGTGAGAGGCCACCTTGCTTCTTGGAGGCAGTGGCCTCTGAGCCCGTCTTGAATCACTCACTGTGAACCCCCCTGCTCCAGTCTTCTGGAGGGCAGGGTGGTCTCAGTTCATGAATCCAGGCCCCTGAGGATTAAGGAACCCCAAGTTCAGCCTGTAATGGGGACAAGGGTAATCAGGCTTGGAGAGAAAAGGGCAGCCTGCTTGGAGGAGGTGGCCGTGGGGACTTCAGAGAACCTGGGCTCGACTATTAACCTGTACTGTTCTGGCTCCAAAGAGTCAAAGTGGATCCCAAACCCCAAGTCTCAAGTGTCTTATCTCTTTTGGGGGTAGAGTATGAGTCATGGAGGCTTGGTTCTAGATAGGCTCCTCCCACCTAACTCTGTGTTCAGTGAGTTGCTAGTCACGGCCCAGGCACCGTGAGTTTGGAGCTGTGGCTGTATTTGTGCAGCGTTGCTCTGATCAGAGGTGTGGGCAGGGCAGCTGCTCCCTCTGCTTGTGGCTGCCGTGGGGAAACCTCACGTTGGTTGCAGGTAAGTCTCAGCTGGGGCTCAGAGCTACCTACACCTGTTGGATAATGAGACCCAGAATAGCCCCAGGTGTGTGTTTGCATGGTTTCATCTGCAAGGGGAGTCTGATGGGAAGAAGAAATCCTGTGAATAGTGCGGGTGGTCAGAGATGGGGTGAGGGCTCCTGGGAGTTGGGAACCTGCCAGGAGCCTTGCTCCCCATCTCTCAGCCTGGGGCCTGTGGCTGACGGTACCCCAGTAGCAGTCTTCCTTTTATCAAATGTGTCTTGTTCTTTCCCACCTCCAGGCCTCTGCATATGCTGTTCCCCTGCTGCCCTCCAGCCCCATGTCACCAGAAGCCAACTGATGATACCAGGCTCCTGTTCAGTGCTCCCAGCTCTGTGCACTCCCCCAGTGCCTTTACACAATGGAGTGGCTCGTTTGGTGCCCTGGGGGGAGCTAGCCTGTTCTCAGGCCCACACTGCTGCTGTCTGTTGGGCTCCTCTGTCCGGCATAGAGCAGACACTCAGTGAGTGTTTGCCATAGGGCAGGGGGCCAGGACAATGAAGGACATGGAGCTATGGAAAGGGGCTGCTTCAAGGGATCCAGTGCGGCCCTGCCCTGGGGAGAGAACCCTTGTCCAGCCCACTTCAGTCCCTCCCACAGAGGATCTTCGGAATGCATATCCTCAGAAAGAAGGGTCCTAAAGGGGGACAGATAGGTCACCCTGGCTCGTTTCTCACATAGCCTTGCAGAGAACTGGACATAAGCTCATGGGAGAGCCCCCACCCTGCCTGGCTCCCAGGTCTCCTGGGGTGGGGCAGGGCGCCACCTAAGCAGGTGGGGACAGGGGCGTGATGTGGGGTCAGAGCCACAGCGGCTTCCTTAGCATCCAAGACTGGATGGGCAGTGGACATCTCTAATCACATCGATTTCTGTTATGTAGGATGACTTCATTTTATGAGGCAAAAATGCAGAAATACAGAAAATTTCATATCCAGGTCATTCTACAATGTTTGCTCCCAACACTGTCCTATGTCACCTAACAACACAGTCAATGATGATGTCGCCGGCGCATCCCCTGACAGCTCTGGAGGCTGCCTCCTTCACCCGGGTCACCCCAATGGGTTTGAAGGGCACAATGGCGGGATCACCTAATGATGATGCATTTCTTAGCATATCCTGTCACTAAGGGACACATGACTGTGTGTGTGTGTGTGCATGCGCATGTGTGTAAAGCCCCTGGATTTTATTAGACAGTGATTGAGTTTCTGGGGCTGGGGGCTGACCTGTGGTTCATCCAGGAGTTGGGGATGAAGGCGGACCGTGGAGAAGCAATTAGCTTGTGATCTGAGAGGGCAAAGGTCTTTCCTTACAATAATTGCTCCAGCTTCTGGAGCCCTCAGCATGCTTCTGGGGGAAGCCTGTGTGGCTGTTGTTTCCGAACCCTATGACAACCTTGTGGGGTTACTTGCCCATTTTACAGATGAAGAAACAGAGAAGTGAAGGTGCTTTATTCATTCAGTCAATTAGTCATTTACCTATGACTCATGAAAATCTTTATGGTGCCCCACTATGTGCTAGGCTTGTGCTGGGAATCGGGGCATCTGGTCTGAAACCCAGTCCAGCTGGGACCGGATCTGGGTCTTTTGCTCTGTTCTCGGCCTTTCCTCTCCCTGCATGCTGCTGCTGAGAAGTAGACACCCTGGGGGTGCTGGATAAAAGCCCAAGGGCTGATGGACATATCACGTCGAGGGCATGACAGTGCAGGGAGCCAGCGTCTTGGGGGACTGGGCTGGCCCCAGGCTTGGAGGCAAGGCCATGTGGGCCATCCCTGGGATACATGAGCCCCCTCAGGGGCTCTGTGCCCACAAATCCCAAATACCCTTCTTCCTGCCTTCCCTGGTCCCAGGTACTCTGTTTCCTCAGGGCAGCAGCCAAGCCCCCAGCTTGACTGTTTTGGGTACAGCTCGCTGAGGGGCTCAGACCCTGAGTCTGTCTCCATGATGGCAAGGTAGCAGCCGCAGCAGTAGCAGCACAGAGGTGACAGCTTAATAAAACCACTCATTTGTGTCAGGCTCCCTTTCATGTCCATGATCTCATTTTACTCAGCGACTTTAGGAGACAAGTGCTTTTCTGATTACCCCCATTTTTAGCTGAGGAAGCTGAGTGATGACTTTCTCTGCCCTGGGGATGTTTCGGTGTCAAAATCCAGCTACAGGAGAAGCTTCCTCAACTTAATGGGGAGCAGAGGAGGAACATGGGGGTGGGGGGAGCCCAGGGCTACAGAGGTTTGCAGCTGTGAGGTAGAGTAAACTTTTGGAGTTACCATCTTGGGGCTGAATCCTTGCCTGTACAACGTGGCTAAGAGCCCCTTCACATGAGGGTTAAGTGACATGGTGTGTCGCTCTCTGCGGACACAGAATGAAGGGTGACAGTGAGGAGGAAAGCAAGATGGCTCCTGATTCCAGAAGGTGAGCTAAGAGCACAGGAGAATATCCCTGACATTGGGACTCTACCCAAGTGGCTTCTTAGGTAAGAGGCCACAACAGGGCACAGGGCAGGGGTCTGGGACTTGGGGTCTTGGACCTATGGCCGTGCCCTTGGGCCTCACGGACTCTCTTTACAAAATGGGATAGGCTGGTCTGCCACTTTCAGGACCTCCCAGTGACTGAACAATGTCACAGATGGGTAAGCTATCGGAAAAGTTCTCGCGCTACTCAAATTGGAGGATGATGGGCATTTCCGGTACTGCTAATATTTTACTCTTTTACCTCTAAGTGATGATGAAGAAATGCCCGCCACAGGTTTCCAGTCTAAAGTGAGTGCCTGTGTCCTCCACCCTCCTGCTGTGTGCTTCCTCTGGTGCTCTGCCCTAACCCCTCTCCTCTGGGGAGGGGGGGGTCTGGTCTTTGGTTGTCCCTGACTCTGAGAACCAGGGCGAGCATCCGGGAAGCCAAAATACTGCCACCGTATCATGTGACTGCTCTAACCTCAGAGCTTTTGTCAAAAGGTTGGGATTGTTGGTGGGTCCAAGGGCATGGTGTGTGGACATGGTGGCTGGCATGAAGCAGATGGTGGGTACTGAAGAAATGTCCCCTCTTCCTTAACTTTCTTATTTCCCATGCCTGCCCTCCTTGGATATCAGCTTAGTTACCCTTAGGGTAAGGACACTGGAGCTCGAAATGATGGCAAAGCATAAGCCTACTCGGGCTCCTCTACATATTTCAAGGCCAATGTCAGATGTTAGCTGGGAGCAGTCTCAGAATCCTTCTTAACCCAGGATCCAGGGATCCTCAGCTGATCAGTTCATGGAGGACTTGAACTTCTAAGGAGTGAACTTCTAAGGGTTGGAACAGTCTTGATGTAGCAAAGTTCAAAGATTCTATGTAAGGAGAGGATCTAAGCTTGCTATGTGAGGAGAAGAAAGAAGCAGGAAAGGAGTAGGTGGTAGAGAGAAGGGGGAAGGGGAGGGGAGCGTAATACCCCCAGCATGCATTAACCTTGTTTCCAGAACACCCACTTTAGGAGGGGTGGCTTGTAGGGAGGGGCAAGTCAGGGACTAAGTACCCGAGGTCTTGGGCTCTACCCCCTGTTGCTTTTCCTAACTCTTGGCTCCAAGCAGGTTTCAATATATACCCAGTATGGAGGGCCTACTGTGTACTAGTCCTGGAACCAGGGACATACCTTATGATCTCATCATTCCTGAAATAATGAGGAGTAATAGGGATCCATGTCCTCATCAGACAGACAGAGATGCAGAGGCTGAAACATGCTCTAGACTTGGTGGCCAAAGGTTGCACAGGCAGCAGGAACTGAATTGGGAGGCCCCCACCTGTTTCTGCTGGGTTTACCCAGCCCATTAGCCAGGTCCCTGACATCAAATGAATCCTATAATTTGTAAGCACAGCTGAGTGGCTTTTACAGAGGAATGTCGGGAAGTGATAAAAAATATCATCCATAGATTTACGGAGCAGCTGAACGCCAGCATCTTGCCCCCACCTGCTTTCTCCAGGAGCCACACGTGACCAGAACAGAGGCCTGAGAAGGCTTTTGTGGCTGACAGCCAGACCTTTCATTGGCTTTTACAAGACAGGTTTACTGCATGAAGAAGACAGGGACACAGGGCAGGAGGGAGAGGGCTGCCTCCATCTAGGACTCAGGAGGAGGATGACAGACTGGCCGGTGGAGCTGGGGGAAGGATAGCCCAGTCTCCCAGGGGAGACTGCATGCCCACCCTCCCAACTTCTGGAGCCTCTGAGGACTGGGGGCACGGCCAGAAACCCTTGCTGTGTCCTGGATTTGCTAAAGACAAGCAGTATGACCTGGGGTAAATTGATATCCCTCTGTGGGCCTCAGTTTCCCCAATTTTTGAGCAACAGGGTGGACTCGAGAGACAGTTCTCAACCTCCACTGAGCAAACCTCCACAGAACAAACTGTGAGCTCTGAGCGAAAACTCCGCCCTGCCTGACTCTTAGGATCTGATTGTACAGCGGGGTGTGGGCGAAAGTCTGTGAAGGATTCACTGTGACCCCAATGGGTAGTCCAGGATTGATTCATGAGAATTTTCAAGGGCCATGGCGAGTTAGCTGGTGAGTTCAGGAAGCTGTGCGACTGTCACGGGTCCCACCTCTTGCCTGGAAGCCCATCTAGAAGGAACATAGACAATTCTCAGGCACACCCTGAAACCTGGCTCCCAGAGTCAGCTGCTATCCAGGTGTAGTGGGGACAGGGAGGCTTGTCCAAGACCCTGAAATGCACTGTAGAAGGTGTCATGAGGTGTGTTCCGCATCATAACATGGTGGCAAGAGTGTGGAGCAGCCTTGGAGGCCAGCACCCGCCTCTGTACTTCCTTTCCCTCATTCTGGGTTTAAACCACTGCTATTCCTGCAGAGCTGACCTTCTAGATACATCTGGAATATTGTCTCACTCCATGGCTTTTCCATGGTCCTGACTGATGCCAAGTGTTCTCTCTTTGGATGATAGCATGGCCCTGTGACCTCCTGCTGTGGTCTGCTTCCCCTTCAGTGGCCAGAATGAGTCTTTTCTCATTAATCAGGTGTTTCTGTGCCTCAAAGACCCTTGTTACACTTAGGGGGTTCCTCTTTTCTGGCTCGACCTCCAAGTTCCCACTCTGCTCCCCACCTGAAGTCTCCTCTTTCTGTCTCACCTGGTTCAGGGTGACCCTGAGTCTGGAGACCAAGCAGATGCCCACCCAGTGAGCATCTCCAGCTTTGTGCTCATCTTGCAAAGTCTAGTTTGAGAGCATGTGTCCTGTGTGCAGGAAAATGGCAGCTCCAGGAAGCCAGGCATGGTCAGCTATGTGGCCCTGGCCCCTAGGACAGGACAGGCACATGGTTGGTGCCCCATGAATGTATGAGAGAAGGAGGGGCTGCTGGGGAGCATACGGGGGGAAGAGGCTGGTGGAGCCCTGGGAGAGGTGGAGCAGGGCAGAGTATGTGCATAGCAGGGCGAGAGTGAGCTTGGCTTTGGCGCCATCAGCTCTGTTTGTCACCAGCACATTAAGAGTAGACATGTGTAGGGCATGGAATCACACATAGCTGAAGCCAGGCTTGAGATGCCCCTGGGTGTGATTTCAGGTTTTAAGTGTCCAAAGGGCAGTGACCTAGAAGAAGCAGGCTCATGTCTTCTGGGTGCTTTAGGGTAGGCTGAAGACAGGGGGACAAGGAAGGGCAGAAGCAGTCAATGTCAGCCTGCTATAAGGGCTTTCTGGCACTTAAAGATGCTGTGGAATAGAACAGATTGTCCGATGTGATGGTGAACTCCTGGGAGCTGGAGCTATTCAAGCCGAGGGATAAGGTTCATCTGATGGCCTGTAGGGCTTCTTTTTGGTGTCAGCCTGGCCCCACCATATATGGCAGCCATGGAGTGACCAGCTGTCCCAGTTTACCTGGGTTTAGGGGTTTACAAGGACATCAGACTTCCAGTGCCGAAACCAGGAAAGTCTTGGGTAAGCTGAAAGGAGATGGTCACCCAGCGGAGTGTCTGCGGGAGTGCACCCCTCTTCTTTAGAGTGACTCTGGTCCTCACAATGAACTCAGTTGGCAAAAATGCTTTGGTCTTTCCTGTCTGTCCACGCCCATGCAGCCTGCCTATCTGCGGAGGCAGACATAGGTCCCCCTATTCAAGAATTCTCCAGGTCCATAGGCCAGGCCAGCTCAAGGTCCTTCTCATTGGCCTCCCTTCCCTGAGCCTTTCTTTCCCATGAGGCCAGGATGGATGAGTAGCTGGAGAGGTTGTGTCCACGTTTATGGACCCTGCTGACCTTGCAGCATCAGTTCCTGATTTCTTTCCTCAGAAAGGGCCAATTTCTAATCCCCTTCTGGCTGTGTGTGAACAGGAGACCAGGCAGAGAACGGGGTGGTCACAGTGCTCCTTCCCTCTTTCCTTCTCAGGCAGGTAAACTGAGAGACACGGGCCTTGCTCTGTGCCATTTTTCCTGTGTGTTGCTTGTCCTTGCTGTCTGCAAGACTCTCCTTAGCCAGTGGGTACCTCCTCCTGTTCCAGACCATTCTTCACAGCCAGGGGCAAGCCCCAAGCTTGGGAATCCCCCGGCTCCTGTTCAGGGCCAGAGCTGCTCTTTCATCAGCCCTTTCAGCCCGGGACTGACCTGGCAGAACTTATATCATTGTGCTTCCACTCAGGGCCTGTCTGCTGCTCAGCAACGCAGGGGTGGGCCTCAGCAGAGGTCTGAGGAAGGGGTAATGTCAGCCTGGGAGCCATGAAACTCAGACCCCATGCTGGCCTTTGTCCACTGTTGGTGACCCCTGACCCTCTCTGAGCACTGGTGTTCCTGTGGAGCGGTGGGTCCTGCCTTCCTACCATCTACCGTGTGACTCAGAGAGCAGGAATGGTGCCTCTGACACCTCTGGCCAGAGCAAGGGCTGATTTTTACCTTGGAAGCCCTATTCCAGAGCTAGTTCTTCCTCAGCTTACCAAGGGGATGGGTTCCAGCTTTGCTCTTTGTCATACATACCCTGAACAATATGCAAATCACCTCACAGCTTCCACTCCAGAATATTCACACCCACACACCCCTTCAAATACTCACACCCACCTTCAACCACATCACATACACGCCTTCAGACACCCCCATGCTCCTTCATATCCCCCAATACCTCACACTCTCACACACATATACAACCCCACCCCTTCAGAACCATCTTCTGAGAGAAGGTGATAGAGGGAGAAAAGAGATATGCTGGGTGAAAAAGTGCTGGTGTTTGAGCTGAAAGGCTGGTGGTGTTTCGAGACTGTGGGGAGCAGCAGGTGGGAGAGGAAGGTCTGGAACGTACACTGATCCTGTGGGTGTCGTCCTGACCAAGGCCCAGACTTGAGCCATTCTTTTTTTTAAAAAATATTTTTATTTTAATCCATACAGTTTATTTCAGGCTTAGAACATATAAATAAAAGAAAATTAGGATACAACAAGGTATCAGTATGCAAATTAGGATAAACAAGATATCAATATGACAAATATTACCACTTTTAAAACTTTAAGACAACATGAAATTTGGATACAGTTATAGAAGTAACAAATGGGGATGTTCTCCAATATCCTAGTTAGGAGATTTTTTTAAAAAATAATTAAAAAAAATTTTTATGGGAAGAAAGCAAGTTACATAGATATTTATACATATTACAATACCATAATTACAAAATTATAACCATGCAAAATAATATATTATTTACTGATGTGTGATTTAAGAGTTTCAAATACCACTGGAATGGCAAATATCAAATCCAGTGTACTAATTATTATTTCTGGGAATGTATAATAAGGAATAGGATGAAGAGATATCCACAGAGAATGTCAAATATCTCTGTGATGGTTGTTCTTTTTTTTTTAATTTAATTTAAATTTTTAAAAAATTGCGTATATCTGTGTATTTATATTTATATTACATTATTGCATTATTGTGTACCCCAGGGCTTTCCCACTTTACTAACACCTGTTAATCATCCTGATCTTTTGTGTTCTTCACCTCCTTCCCCCTCCTCCTCTCTTGCTCCATTGTTCAGTCCCATTGGTTGTTTTTATTTTTTCTTATTTGTTTGTTTGTTTTTCTCTATATCCCTCATATAAGTGAGCCCATCCCGTATTTCTCTTTTTCTTTTTGGCTTATTTCTGCTAATATGAGTCTTTCTAGTTGCATCCATGTTGCTGCGAATGACATGTGTTTGTCTTCCTTGATTGATGCGTAGTATTCCATCGTGTATATGTACCACATTTTTTTTTTAGCCAATCGTCTGGGGCATTTGGTTTGTTTCCAAATCTTGGCAATTGTAAACAAAGCTGTAATAAACATGCGCGTGTACAGGTCAGACTTGAGCCATTCTAACTGAGCCCTGCAGGGGTTGGGGGCTCTGGGCCTGCAATTCACCTGCCCTGCTCCCCTGAACAGCCTGGCTCCTAGGGGTGGTAGCTCTCACCTCCACCTCCCTAACCCTGAGCTGCAGGCCTCTTTGAAAAGCAGGAGGAAGTGAGGTTGGGCAGGCTGAGGTGACTGGTCCAAGGTTGAACGGAGATACCAGGAAGAAACCAGATCTCCCCAGAGAGACCTCGAGAAGCAGAGAGCCTCCGCCTGCCGCAACCCTCATCTTACTTGGCTGAGGCCACTGTCTCTGGGCCTCGGTTTCCCACTTTATTAACAACAAAGTCAAGTCAGTTAGTTTTTTTCCTGCTTCAACACCTGCAGAAGTCTTCAGCCTGGCTCCCAACATGTGCCAGCCCTCAGTGTCAGGGTGCCTGCATTGTACTTGGTGTGGGCTGGGAGGGCATAGCTGGAAATCCTGTTAGCCCCCAGGGCAAGGTGACCTTCCCCCTCCCTGCCTCTCCCCCCCAGTGTCTCTCAAAGTCCTGCCTGTCTGACTTCTCAGTCTCCCCTCCAAGCCCCCACACAGGGGTCAAGTGGTTGCTCAGAAGGCCCAGGGGCAGCAGAGGAAGGAAGGCCCGGTGGGGTGCCCAGGGGCCTCAGTGGTTCTCCTGAGTTAAAGGCTGGATCCTGAGCAGGTTGCACAGGCAGGGCTTTCATCTCCTTGGGGCACCAGAACAAGACAGTCCTGGAGGCCAGGGCTTCATTTGGGGCTGTCAGGTATAGGGAAGTTTTGGCAGGAAGTGAGGTAGATCCAGGTCCCAGTAGCTCTGGCTGCTTCTCTGTAGGTGGTCTCATTGTCTTCCTTTCCTCCCTGCTTCTCCTGCTCACCTGCTCATCTCTTTGCTCCAGTCTCTTGCTTTAATTCTGGACAAAGCCTCAATCCAAAGTCCTAAGAGCCCCCTCTGACAGCAGAGTCCTTGGCGCCAGGCCATACAAGCTGCCCCTTCAGTGCCACCTGGAGGATGTGGGTGAGACCATAATGGTCCAAGGGAGCATGGGCATGGCAGGCAGCCTGAACAGCATTTAGAGAAAACCATGGCAGACTTCCTGGAAGAGGGCTCACCAAAAGAAGGTGAAAATTGTATTCATAGCTCTGGGTTCTAGAAATGCATACTGAGTCTATCCAACCTAAGGGGTCTTTGCAGCCATAGAGGGGGTTAGAGCAAGAGCAGGCATGTTGCAGGTGCAAATCCACAGAAGGTCTGGGGCCAGGGTGGTCGATAAATTGTGGCTAAGGAGCTGGAGGCATTGGATAGGGCTGTGTATGCCCAGCGCAAAGAGGGCTGATTAGTAATGTCATTAAGGGGCCCATGGTGCCAACTAGGAGGCTGGTGGTGACCCTGGTCAGAGCAGCTTCTACGGTTTGTATGGCCATGGCCTGATGGCAGGGGTGAGCAGTGAGAGGAAGTGAGCTTTGCACAGCAGGTACAAACTTCTCTGGGGCTCCTGAGTGAGAAAGGGTCCTGAGCCCTTATATGCATTGTACACCTAAGATGATGGCGGGGCGCTACTCGGCACCTGGTTCTCTGGGAACATTGTGGGACGGACATACGTGCCATAGAGTGAGCAGCAGCTGCCAAGGCTCCGGTGCAAGCTCATGCTGCACTGACAGGGGACCACTGTCAGGCTCTGCACAGACCACTGCCCAAGGGATGTTGCTATGTGTCTCCTGGAGAACAGCGTTGGTACCTCAGCCGCAAAGCCAGGCTGGTGTGGAATGAAGGAAGGAACTCTGGATTTGGGCTTGGAGGGAGCACCGAGGCTGTTCTCCAGCTCTTTCCCGGGAGGAGAAATTAGACTCGCTCTGGGTGACTCCTTGAAGGCAGCAGAGGTAGATCCAGAGAGGGGGAAGAAGATGGGGGCAAGTTTCAGCTCAAATGGAAAAGAAGTAGGTCAGTACCACCTGTCATGGCTGGGGACATAGCGACAGGGGTGAGAGCACCATTCCTGGCAGTAATACGAGCAAAGGACGGTGTTTTGGCATGTGTCTTGCACATCCAAGTCCCCAAAGAACGTGTGGTCCAAGGGGTACCCAAGAAGTGCATGACGTGACCCTGCTCTGGGCTGGCAGTATCATCTGGCGACGCTGACTCAGGCAAAAGGAGGGGTCTGCGACAAGGGGATGGCAATGAGTCTCAGGCCCATTCCTCCCTTCTGGAAGAACTTGGGCCCAGTTCGAGGTGCCCTGCTGAGGCCCAAGCTGTCTCCTGGACAGGAAGCAGCCTGTCCTTGGAGGAGTGCAGCCGAGTCTGGGTAACCTTGGGCCGGGGGTGCAAGGAAAGGGATTCCAGCTTCGGGCACGAGGTGGGGGTTGGATGTGAACAGTGACCTCTGCGGTTCCTTCGAGTCCAGGCTCCTTGGCAGAGAAAAACGCCCGCAGAACTCTGAGCCCCGCACAAGGTTACTGAGGACGGAGGCGCGATCCCAATATAGCTGGCGGGAGGAAGGCGGCAGCGGGCGAGGGGAAAGTAGGTCCTCTGAACAAATGAGGTGGGGCACGAAATTAACGAGGCTGGAAACGGGCTGAGCTCAGGGACTCGTTTTTTAAAACTGTCTTCAAGCAAGAAAAACGAGGGAAAGAAATTTGGGCAATGGAGATGTAATGGAGATTGTGAGTGCATCTATCAGGCGCCAGCCACTCGGCGGGAGAGAGGGGCCCCCAGACAAGGAAGAGATGCGAGCAGCGGGTCTGGGGTGCTCCTGTGTACTGTGCAGGGCAGTGATGATGGAATGCCTGTGACAGCCACTGGGGTGTCACATGGGTGTCCATATCTGGACAGGTCCTCGAGGTCCAGTCCATTCTGTCCACCCCTCCCCCACCCCTTAAGTACTGTGCTTGATCCTGATCTCTGCTTGCACTATTCTCCTCCTTGTCATGCCACCTTTCTCCCTTCCAGTGGGGGAGGGCAAGTTTTGCCCTAGACGACATCAGGGGCCTTCTGCTCTGCTACCCAAGACCCCTTGAATGGTGGGGTCAGAGGCTGCCTGAGTCACGTCTTGAGGAAGCCCACATGGCATGCATGTGGGTTAGGTGTCTTGCCCTGGGGACTGCTGATCCTCATCTCTACAGGAGGAGCGGATGCTGGTTTCAGTGCTCAGTGTTGCCCAGACTTGGCTAGCAGGACAGATAGAGAATGTCAGGGAAAGCCCTCTGTCCCTTTGTTCACACTGTGCTGACCCGTAGGAGAGCTCAAGTCCCAAGAAGCACCCCCTCCCCTTTCTCCTCCTTACTGAGGGTGGGCAGTGGGGGTGAGAAAGGACTTGGAAAGGACCCCTACAGTTTGTCTTTTACTTGGCCGGGGTGACATCCAGGAACCCAGATTGCTCCAGCCACTGTGGTGTGGACCTGGGGGAGTCCTCCTGCTCTCTGTGTGCCCACCTTGCCATCTCAACCTTTCACCTGATAGTCCACATTGTGGCCCTGCAAGGTCCCTGTGATATCACAGAGGCATCAGAGTCTGTCCTCTAGGAAAGGAGATGAACCTGGGGGCTTTGGGGGAGCCTGAAATCCAGCAGCCACTTCACACCTTGCTTGTTAATTGCCAGATTGATTTCAGATTCCAAGCTCCAGGAGGACCCAAAAATCAATCCCAGCCTTTCTTCCCTTCTCTGGACTGGAGAGTTAATCTTAAAGCTGTAGCTTTCCCAGCTGCTTTGGCTAACCTGTTGAAGAGCAGGTTTCAAGTTCTAAAACATGCCCATGACTGTGTGGGGGTTGGTGACCCCTTTCCGGTGTTTGTCTCTGTGTAGAGAGGTCTTCTCTGGAGGGAAGTGTGATACCCACGGTGTGTGATCGGAAGGATGCTAAGAAGACCCTTGCGCCTGAATTTTCCTCCCACCAAAAAACCCTGATGTCCATAATTTCTCCATCAGAAAATCATTCCTTTGGATGAATTTAGGTCAGCAGCTTCCAAAAACTGAAGACCCAGGAGAAGGAACACTTGTTGGGACTATAACTATTCCAGTGCCATATTAGGGGAGGATTTTGAGCCGTTGGGGTTTCAGACAGAGCTGTGTGAGGGCTGCAGAGAAGGGGAAGAGATCAGGGCATGGGGATGGGGAAGCAATAACACGATGACATCATTGCCCCACCCCTGCAGAAGTGGACCTGGTTACTGCAGTACCTATGTCTTCATGACCACCAACCAGGACCTCCATCCTGGTGGCATCATAGATCTACAGGATCTACAGGTTTACTTTCCCCAAGGTAGTCAGAACTCAGAACTCAAGAAGACAGAACTCAAGACATACCCTGGTGATGGTCAAGGTGGGGGCATTGCTAGGATCCAGACCAGGCACAGGTTGCTTTGGACATGTGGCTATGACATGTGCCAGCCTGGTAGCCTTGGGTATTGAGTAGCCTTGGTTGCCTTGGGTAGTGAGTCCTGCACCCTTGAAGTGCTTAAGCAGAAGCCAAGGAGCTCCAGAAGAGGAG
This sequence comes from Uropsilus gracilis, assembly GCA_004024945.1. Taxonomy (NCBI): domain Eukaryota; kingdom Metazoa; phylum Chordata; class Mammalia; order Eulipotyphla; family Talpidae; genus Uropsilus; species Uropsilus gracilis. The sequence goes on along the minus strand of PVHY01001548.1, from coordinate 117,542 downwards.
ACCGTGGAGGGTCTGGGTGAAGAAGCATTAGATATTCACTGTTGAGCGTGGGACTCTGGGACTGAAAGGCAGCCTTCGTGGCAGAGGGATGTGGGAAGATGGGGAAACACCCAATGGCTGGATGCCAACTGTGCCCCCAGCAATGAGCCAGGAATAGTGAGTCTCTAATGTCACCATAGCCTTGTGGGAAGGGCACCATCAAGTCCTATTTTTCAGATAAGGACACTGGCATGCATGTGGGGTAGGTGACTTGCCCAAGGTCACACAACTTCTCACATACAACTGGGATTAGAACTGTTCCTGTGGCCTGTGGGTCGGACTCAGGTGCTAATTGGAATTGCTTCCAGTTTTAGGAGATACTAGGAAGTTGGGAGAGCTGGAATGGGGAGGATGTGCTGAAGGGGGACCTGAATGCTTGGAAGCCCAGGGAGTAGGGTGATGCTATGATCTGTGCATATGACAAGCCAGGCATGCCCAGCCCTGGGTTTCTGACCACAAGCTCCAACATCCTGCCCTTGCTCAAAGTTCCACACAGAGGGACTGGTGGGCAGTGCTTCTGCAGCCCCCCACCCCCAGCCCTGCTCATCACTACTCCATGTGGCTGCAGAGATGTGGGTCACTTTGTGTCAGTCCCTGTACTGGGGAACACGATGACATCATTGCCCCACCCCTGCAGAAGGGGACCTGGTTACTGCAGTACCTATGTCTTCATGACCACCAACAAGGACCTCCTTCCTGGTGGCATCATAGATGATTGGAGAAATGCTGGGGCTCCTGCCCAATCCTGTCCCATTATAAGGACTGGAGAGGCTCCCTGAGGTCAGCTTCCCCCACATGCTCCTTTCAAGGTGTGTCCTCACTTTGTCAGCCTGGTGTGTGTGTGTGTGTGTGTCTATGTGTGTGTTGGGAGGAAGTGCCGTAGGAACTGTGAAGTGTTTGGTACAGTAACAGGGAGCAAATCTTATCTCTGCCCAGCCTGTGAGCCCCCGGAGAGGAGGGGCCATGTCTGTTCTGACCCCACAGGTTGCCGGGCACTCAGCAGATGTCGCTGGAGTGAGTGAAGGACTGAGTGAACGGACTAGAACTGCTGCTCCCTCAGCCTCCAGAGCCTGGGAGGGCCAACTCTTTCTCTCAGAGGGAAACAGAGGAACCCTCAGGTTGGCTCTCAACCCTTGCTTGGTCACAGGTATGCTCTGTGGCCCTTGATGAGTGACTGGGTGTCTCTGTGTTCAGATCCCTGGGACCAGTTCTAAGCAGGGGAAATGATGGTGACATGTGATGGAGGCCATGGAGTGGGTAGCAGGGATTCTCTTTTATGGAAGGTATCTGTGGTGTGACACATAATGGGGACCTCTTGAGGGATGAGGCTCACACAAATGAAGGCAGAGTGTAATCCTGAGGGGCTCAGAGCAGAGGGGCATGGCTGGGGCCTGGCCCTGGGGCTGAGGCCTGACAGAATGGGACTGGGGTCAGCAACTAGTTCCAGTGGTAACTGAGGGTTCATGCTGAACCTCAAAGGAAGAGCTTAGTCAGGATCTATGCAGAAGTGGGGCTGATGGGTTCGGGAGTGGGGTCAGAGCCTGGGTCTGATTTCAGAACTTTACCCCAGGGCTGGGTGGGGCTCCTTCTGGATGGGGGCAGGCAGAGCCTGGGGACTGAGCAGATCCTGTCTGACGGTGTCATTGAGCACAGCATTCTCGTCCTGGCCTTTCTGCCGTAAGCACCAGTCAGCTGAGTAGGTGGATACTTTGGGCTTTTGGAAGGTATTAGATGTATCCTCCTTGTCCCTAAGATGCCCTCAAGAATCTCATGGCCACCCTGTGACCCAGGGACTACTTCCTATGTATAGGCTGTGAGGAGATGGCAGGAGAAGAGCCCAGCTATTGCTGTCTCTCAGCAGCTGGAGGGGGTCACCATTTCTGACAGGCATGCAGCACTTTACAGTTTATAAACTCCTTCAATCTTCTCCACAACCCTGAAAACAGACAGAAGAGATATACCCATTTTACAGATGAGAAAAATAGAGACCCAGAAAAACCAAGGAGCTTTACAAGGTCATTCGGGAAGTAAAGACAGACAGGCAAGACTGCGAAAAGTCTCTGATTTCCCATTTAGTTCAACCCCACAGGGTTACCTGATCGCTACCTGGTGTTTATGGCAAATGTGGCTGCATGCCCAGCCACCTACACTCATGGCCCTGCTGCCCATGGATACCCTGCAGAGGTTAACAAGCTGGGCCTCTCTACAGCCTTTGCCAAGTCTGTCCAAGTTGCCTCAGTCATCAGCAAGTCACATTGCTGACATCACTACTGCATAAAATTAATTTATTTAGTTAAGGGAGGTGTTAATTAAGAGTTCTCATTTATTGTGTCTCTGCAGACAGCTCTCGGGGGCTTCTGAGTTGTCAGTGCTGGTGACAGCAAAAGCTAATGGTATCACAAGTTATTAATAGGATGATTTGAGAGGGGGAGGGGGCATGAGCTGGGGCTGGAAGGAGGGAAAAGCCTGTGGGAGGGGAGGAGGTCATCTTCTACTCCTTTACGAATGGGCTCCCTGTTGCAAGTCAGGTGGGTCCCATTGCTAGAATTCTGCAGGAGCTGTGGGATTTGCTACCTGGCCCTCTGTTTGGCCCTGGAGGGAGACAGACCTGACAGCCCCTTCCCACTCTGCTCCCATGTTCCTGGACTTTGCCTTAAGGAGTACTTGCTCTCACACAAGGAAGCTCTTCTTTATTTGCCTGCTCCGTTACCTCAATCCTGAATGTTTTGGTGGAGAGAGTGACTGGATTAGCCCTGGATCCCCAAAACCAAGCACTGAGTCTAGAGCATTATTATGGGAGGTCAGCAGATATTTGCAGAATGAATAAGAGATCAGCCTTTTGCCCAGCCAGTGCCCAGGTCTGGCCTCCTTTCTGGGAAATCTTGAGATCTGGGGAGAAAGTTGTGGGGGAGAGATTTTACCAGTCCCCAAGTCCCTTTCAGTCCCCCCTCAGGCTTGCAGCCATAGAGACCCACATCTGGTGAGTAGGTAGGTCTTTTCTGCTGAAGGTAGGGGGTACATATGCAGGTATGGGTAGCCAGGTTTGAGAAGGCTTACCAGGATGGGGTAATGTATGGGAAAATCTTGGTGCACTCTGCACAAGGAGCCATCTTGGGGACAGTGGTAAAAGACTGAACTATTATAGGTAAACAGCTGCAAGGAAGTTACCTGATGCAATGGCAAGAATACAGTCAAGATTCTGTCAAGAACACAGTCAAGGGGGTCAGATGCCCACCTCGGTTCCTATTGAATTCTGTCACCTTAAGAAGATGATGGCTCTCTGGGCCTCAGTTTACATTTATGTGAAATGGGTGATTGAGCTAAAATTGGAAAAGTCCCTTATAACGCAGATGCATTCCACATCCCTATCCATGTGGTCACTTAGGGAGAGTAGCTCCTGCATTCTAGGAAATGTGCTGTCCTTTCATGGCCATCTGAATGCTAGCAGTGTCCCTGGAAGGGAGATACTCTTATTATCCCCGATTTGATTCGGGAAAACTGCAACTAAGTAACCACAATTATCTTACCTGGAAAACAAAAGCTGAGTAACCTGCTCAAGGCTGAGGCTTGACTGGTGCCCTTTCCACCATCAGGTCCTCTACTGGTCACCTGAGATGGGCTGGGTAAAGAGGACACCCCAGCTTAGATGTCTGACCAAATAGGGCAGGCAAAGTTGAGGGGAAGAGGGACAGTGTGGGCCATGTGGCTCATGGGTCCAGCTGTCTGGATGCAAGGGGGGTGGCGAGCACAGCCTGTGGTAGGATGCTGGGGAGACTCCTGCCTCAGCCATCTCCTCCTTGCACTTCCTTCTTGTTTTGCACAGGCTGGTACTTGTTCAACATCCCTTTGTCAGGACCTGGTCCAACTAAAGATGATTGAGCTAGGCTCCTCGTGGAGTGCAACATTTGATAGGGGAGGTGACCCCATAAATAGACATGACCCACGATGGGTTACAGGGGCTGGATAGAGCTGTCTCAGGTCTACCAATGGTCCCCTGGGGGGGGTGGTCTTTTCTCCTGAGGCAGGTGGTGAGGAATGACTTCCCCAGTGGAAGTGACCCTTGAACATTGGTTTGAAGGCTTCATTAGGCAGATGTTCATCAGGAAGAGGGTTGCAAGTATGAGTTTCTGTTTCCAGACTGACAGCTGCGTGACCAGTACTGGAGTTGTGATAATACCTTAGGGCTTAGGCCACTGGAGGAGAGGTATCTGGGAACAGGGTAGGGAAAGTCCAGAGAAGGGAGGCATCGCATACCAGCTGGACTTCATCTGGAGGGTCCTGGGAAGGCACCAGTACATTTGAATAAGAAAATATCATCTGCTCTCTGATTATTCAGCCACATGCCAGCACAGAAGGACATGACTGAGAGTGGGGAGGAGGGTGCAACCCGAGACAATGTTAAGTGTGGGAACATTAATGGGGAAAGTAGGCAGAGGGGCCATTATGGAGCAAGTTACCATATTGAGTGAGTGGGGCCCAGCTCTTCTAGGGGGCTTTGGGGTACTGGGACAGAACTCACCCCAGTGCTGGGTCACCCAAGGATCTAGGGAGCTTGGTTGTTTACTCAACATTTCCATCAGTCATAGGTTAGAGTCTGCTCTCAGGAGGTGCTAAATTCTGGCATTTCTGGTCTTTCCTACATAATAAGTAAAGAGGACCCAACCATCAGAGAAAATCCTCAAGGCAGAAAGAAATATGCTGGCATTCAGCCGCTGGGCCAGTGTGTCCTGAAATGCTAAGGGTGAGGGGTGGTGGTGGAGTACCAACAACTCCTGCTATGGGGACTGAGCAGTGAGAGCATCCCAGAGGGTAGGGTGGATCTCAGTTTCCACAAAGCCTTAGTCATTAACCACTTGGATGAACAGACCTGGGGGTTGCCTGCTGATGGAAGACTTGTCTCCATTTGCACCTTCACCAAAGCCTCAGCCTGGAGGCTAAAATCAAGATAAGAGGAATGGTAAACTTGCTCATAAGCACCATCTTGGAGAAATACAGATCTGACATCAAGTGTTGCATGTTGCTCATAAGCTATGTACTTGTGCAGGTTACTTAATGTTCTTGAACTTCAGTCTTCTTTGCAAAGGGGAGCTGATTGTAACCATGTTATGGGTTTGCTGAAACGTGTAAGCAAACTGCACATGGGAACATATTTAGCCCAATTCTTTGAAGACATTAAGTGCTGAATAAATATTTACCATCATCATCATCATCATCATCATCATCATCATCATCATCATCATCATCACTACTATTACTGCTGTTATTATTCCAGTGCTATATGAGTTGGCAGAAAACACTGCCAACTTACCAACCCAGAGTAACTTCTAGAGGCTCATGGTATCCTTGCATAGAACTTTTGGCCTCTGTGAGTCCCAACTGGGTCACTGACTAGTGATTAGTGACTTTAAATACAATTCCACATAAATACTGGGTGTGACAATCATACTTTTGTCTATGATATTTGTCTCTCTAAGAACTCAAAGAGCAACTTTAGACATTATCTTGGCATCATTCGATCATTCTCAGACTATCTCTGAAACAAACTGAAGATGTGGATCACAAGAAAGAACACAGGCAAGGAGTCTGTGTTTGAATGCAAGCTCCAAAATGGAATGTCAGATACCTCATATGGAAAGTGGGAATAAAACCGTATTATCTGCTTATTCCCAGGGCTGTTTGAAGATCAAATAAGCTTATGAGAAACAAAAAAGATGATGAATGTGGAACAGCTTTGAAAACTATAAATCACCATCTAAAGTCTTCACTGGTTATAGCAAAGAGTTGGGACTAGAATCAGGTGATATAACTCTTGAATTCGAGGTTTTTTTAAAAATGTAAATAATCATGTCTATTGAAGAAGCCACAATGCCACCCAGGATGGTTCAACTGAGCTTCTGGGCCAGGCAGATGAAAGGGAAAGAAGAAAGAGCACCTGGAAACCCTAGTTCTTGTAAGGAGAGCCTAAAGTTGTTGCTCAGGGACATCAAGAACTTGGGAGTGCTCTCAGCTGGCTTCTGAGGAATGAGAAGAAGGCAGGAGGGGTTAGGACTGAGTTATTAAAACAGGAAGTGCAGTGCTCACACAAGAAGCATTTCCTCAACCTGGTGAAGGCAGGTTTCCTAGTTTCCTGATGGATGCAGGGACATTTCAGTGACAAGAGGGCCATCCCCATGGGCTAAGGCCTGGGCAGGTGGTACTGACCAACTTGGATCTGCTGGGGCCCTGTGGCTTAACCTTCTCCCTTACTTATCTGCCCTGAGATCTGTTGAGAATTAGGCCTCGATCCCTGTCAGAGTTAACCAAACTGTAACCCCTTGTGAGTCTCAGTGTTGCACAATGTGCAGTAGCAGTGGGTTGATGAGGTTATGGGGGGCTGAAGGCCCAGGAAATGTGGGTCCTGCTGACACAAGCAGCTCTGGAGGCAGATGCTCTAATCCAGGAAATCATTTTCCCTGCTGTTGTTAAGAGGAAAGTCACAATGCCACCAGGTTGGGACATATTCCCCAGAAAAGACCAACAATTCCCCACAATACCAGTGGCTTACGAACATCAGTCTAATGCACTGTCACCTCTCTGAGGTCTCTTGTCGCTGTTAAAAGTACTAAAATGGACAAGTCCCCACATTCTACTCTCCACTTAGAGTGCATTGGCTCATGTAGGACTAATTTTCACCGGAGGGCATTTCTCTGTGACTTCTTGATGGGAGAGATCCAGGATAGAGAAGGAGGATTCTTAGTGCTACTTAGAATCCCTCAGGTGCCTGAAAAAGTTCCTGCACTGGGGCCCCCAGGTTTTACATATGGCTGGTTCAAAGCCAAGGAGGCAGTATTGAGAAGTTCCTCCTTAGGTTCTGGTGCTAGTTGCAATTCTAATCTATGTTCAGGGATCCAGTTAAATTATTACTAGGATCATGCTTTATTTTATTTTTCAAAGCAAAGTCTCTAAAAAATGGGCTCAATTTGTTGTTTAGTAAAAGCCTTCAGATGTGTGGTATTTCCTGTTTTCCTTCAATGACTCACACCCACTTAACACTCTGAATCTGGAATATGCTTTGAACTGAAATCATGGGGAAGGCCAGTTTAGAAAGAGGGTCATAGCAGCTGGAGATTTGGGGGAGAAGAAACAGAGAGAGGAGATAGAGTAATGGGAGATGAAGAGAATAACAGTGAAAGGAGAACTGCCCAGTGGACTAGGAGAGGGGAAGGGACAGGAGCCAACAAGAGAGAGAAAAAGAGGAGAGAATGAAAAAAAAAGAAAGAGACAATGGTGTTGTGAAGTATGTGCACAAAATGAAGGAGAATAAAGAGAAAAGTAGAAGAGAGGGAGGTGAAAGCAAGGTGGTGGGGCTGGGGTGGGTGGGAGGAAGGTGGAAGCAGGTGGGAGCAGGGTGGAGACATGGAGGCCCGAAGTCCCAGAGTTTGTTCCGTTGCCAAGCATCTGCACCACAGATAAATACAGTACAGCTGGGCTTTTTACTCGTCTTAATTGACATCTTTGAATCTGTCCCTGCTTGACAAATCAGGCCATTTATTATTAGCGATGACAGGGATAAATATCACAGGCATTCATTTTACATCTGGGCCCCCTGATAATAGAAATGAACACACCAATCCTTCTCCTCACCTCTCTATCACCCCCTCCCAGGGACTTCCTGGTAGTAAAACTGGGTGGCTGAGAGCTGTCCTTCTATTGTCTTGGGCTGAAAAGCACCTTCAATTCGCCTCCTGGGAAGCTAAGGCAGTAGGAACTGTCCATAAGCGGAGTGGTGCTGAAAGCCAGTGCACTCTGCACCCTCACGGGCCTGGGGGAAGCTGGGTGACTGGGGGCTACACACCACTTGCATACTGCAGAAATTATCTACTGAACCTAGAGTGGACAGAAGTAACAGGGATGGGCATGGCATTATTGCACTTCCGCCATATAGAACACAATTACCTCTGGTATGGAGTGAAGAGTAGCTTAAATTTAACAAGTCTGGCCCTAGATCTAAAACCCTGGATGACTTTAAGCATATCACTTCCCTTTTCTAGAACCAAGTCTTCTCACCTGTAACACAAGTTGGGTTATATGACCACACAGGGTCCCTCCTAGCACTAGTCCTCTTTGCTATCAAAAACCTTTCATAGATTTCTTCAGCTTATAGGTTCAAGTTCTAAATTCCTTAAGCAGACTCTGAAGGATGTCTCTGATTCCTGTACACATCTTCACACTCTCTTCATTGCAGTCAATAGAACCTGATTTCCAACCCCTCCCCTCTTTTTTTGTTCATCCCTGACTCTTTGCCATACTCATCCTAACCTCCCAGAGAAAAGGCCATCAGGAGCCCTTATCAAGCAGCAGTGGCCTCACACTTAGTGTTGTTCCAGCCTCTTATGCTGGCATCATGGGTCCAGGCCTGTGTCTTATATGGTGCTACAGGATGGGTAGCATTCTGAGTTGAGGATCAGTGGTTGACCAGAGTTTCTCATGACTATATGTAAGGGGCATGGGTGAGTTCCATGATATTTTGGTATATGAAACTCTTAATAAAACCGCTATTGCTCTTTTAAGACTTTAAGTGAAGGAAACGTTACTCCATGGGGAGGTTAGCTGAGGCTTATTATTAGTTTTGTGACAGAATCCTTCTGTATCCTTAATGGTGTTGCTGGGCTACATCATATTCATGTATGTATTCATGTATTTAGACACAGGGTCCTCCCTAATTTCTCCATGGAGTGTCTGAGACTTATTAGATCATGTACATGAACCTCCATCTTCCTGTTTTCTCTGAACCTTTGGGAGTTGATTTAATATCCTCATTGTGCAATTTTTATGACAGGTTCAGTTTCAGCTATAAGGACCTTTCAAGGAACTTTTCACTCACTCATACCATAAGAGCCCAGATAGCTTCGTTGTCCCATGAAAATCAAGGGATCAATGTCTGTTTAGGTGAACAAGCAGGTGGGGGATGGGTAGTTCTCTTTTATCCTTTAAACCTATGGGGAAAGTCAAGATGGCCCAAAGGTTATCTCAGGGAGGCAGAATCATTCTTGTATATTGCTTGGCAAAATCTGACCATGTCTGCTAAGTAGATGCTTCAAAATTAGGACCATCTTTCAAGAAACAGCTTCAAGGAAGAAAGTCATGCTAACTAACTGCTCTTCTGTGTCTCACAGACCTAAGTCATGTTCTTGGTGGTCTTGGGTCCCACAAGTGGATAGGACAAATTCCCCCAGATATACTGACACCTCAGAATCCCAGAATTCCCCTGTGAAACTTCAAAGGACTAGATATGACCTAGATTCTATCTTAAATATTCATTTAAAGATGGGAAAACAGGCCTAAGAAGCAGAAACCAGTTGCTCAAAGTGACACCACAGCGAAAGGACCATGTTAGACTTCATGTTGCTGTGCTCTTCCTCCTTGTGCCAGAAGTGTTTGCAACTGTAATGGACTTTTAGAAGCACCTTTTAGTGGCAGTCCCACCTTAAGGATGGGCTGCTAGGCATGACAAGTGGTGTGGGAGATTTGGGGGTGGGGGCACATGCTGACAGAGAAGTCCTAGACTTCACATGGGAGAAGTGTGCAGAGGACAGAGACTTGGAATAGCCCTTTAGAGACTTCATTCAGTGCTCTGAGCCCTTTCTGTCTGGTGGGGGTGGGAGGGTTCATTCATCTCTGTACTAGGGGACGGATGGTTCGGGAGGAGCTAATGAAGCTGTCTTTTCCCTGACACTCTGAGACAGTGACAGATAACTCATGGGGAAGAAGGCAGGTGTTGGCACATGGCCCATTGGGCAGGGTAAAGAGCAGCGTGTCCCTCAATGTCAGTGTGGGTCCCAGTGACTGCTGGACCCCCAGGGAGGGGATGTGTGGGCTCTGGGGTACAGTGATAGGGATTTCCAGGAGAGCTGGAGCTTCCTGCAGCCTTCTTTATGTGACAGGCAGACAGAATAGCAAAGTTAGAAGGGATATAGCAGCCATATATGGCTCAGTGTCTCCATGTTCAAGTAGAGCTATAAAGGCCCAGAGACAGGCAATGAATTAATCAAGGCCACACAGCAAGGTAGGGGCAGAAATCCTGAAAAGAGAAGACCCATAAGAAGGAGAAGAGAAAGACTTCAAGATGAATCTCCGTGTCACCAACCTCACCTGGTGGGAAAGGAGAGTATTCAGCTTCTTGTTTAACATTTGAAGGCTTGATATATCTGCAATTTCTTTTCTTCCTCATTTAGTAGCCCACATCATCTGTCTACTCTCTTAGTCTCAGAGCCTTAGCACATGCTCGTGAGGGCAGGACATCCCCCAAGCTTCTGCTTGCCTGACAATGTGTGTGAAGCATTGGTCTGCAATGTCCTGTGAGACTTTGCAGAGGAGGTAGGAGAGAAAGGGGGCCCCTACAGTGGTTGTTCCCTTCACCTTTTCTAGGGGCCGCTGACCATTCACAGTACTCTGTCATTAACTCACAGACAGTTGCCCTCACAGTCCTTCTTGATAAGCTGGGAATCATTGACTTCACTCTCCAGAATAGAACACTAAGGTCAAGTGAGGGAAATGCTAAGTGGGTTAGTGGCATCCATTCTCTTTTCCTTAAATATTTGCTAAATATTTGCTATGGCCAGCTACTGAACTCAGTGCTAGGAATATGAAGGGTGAGAAAGCAGACATGGTCCCTGGCTTCAAGGAGCTTGGAGAGGACCTTTTTTGGCTGGGTCTCCAGCCTCAAGGGACGTGCATGGAGGTTCACTGAGTTGGAGAACTTTATTCTTAAAGTTCTTTGACTCTGGAGTAGCCAATGCCTCTCCCCACTCAGTGGTGCTTCATCCTTTCTCCACTCACCACTGGCAGGAAATGAGATGGATCAACAAAGAGGTAACATTAACCCCTAGTATCTTGAATTAGCTATGGAAAATAAGAAGTCCTCTTTTCCCTCCAATTTCCTGCTTCCTCAGACAGATAAATGGAGAGATCCAGTCATTCTAAGGTCAACATCTCCAAGGATTTGGGGGAGGAAGGGGCCCTCTCTGGATGCTCCTGCAACCTCTTCCTGCCCACCCCTACTTGTCCTCATCTTCAGCCCACGAAGGCCAGATTTGTCTTGCAAAGTGGCATCATTATAAACGCATCAGCCTCCTCTGGAAGCTGCACCCGCTCCCGCCAGCCCATCCAGACTCGATTACATCTGAGGCTGTCTGGGGTAATTAAGTGACATTAGGACGCATCCCCTGCCATAATGCCATGTTCAAAGCCCTGGGCGCTTGCTTCCTGGGAGCCGCTGCCGCACCAAGGCCTTGTCTGTCTAATGCACTGTGCGTGATTGCGGCTAATTACTCCAAAGACAGACCTCATTAGAGCCGGGTTTGGGCTGGAAGGTGGGGGGCAGACTGTCTCCCCCACTGCCCCCAGCCCACCAGGGCACAGGCTGATCTCCCCTTTTCCTCTTCAGGCCCAATTTATCTTGCTGTGTTGTTTGGGCAGGATTAGAATTGGGCAAGGGCATTCCCCAAACAGGACACATGGGATGGAACAAGGTCAAAGCCTGAACTTCAGGGTCTTCAAGATCTTTGCTTTATTCAAGACTTCTCCAAGACTATTTGACTCAACTAGTGGGAATCAAGGCCCAGAGGCAGGTTCTGACTTGTCCAAGGTCACACAACACAAGAGAAAGATATCATCTTTCCAAAGTTGCCAGGTTTATGGTGGTGGAAATGCACAAACTGGAAAACCATATAGCCAGGGCTAGTCTAATTCTAGAGCTAATGGGAGGAAGGACTCAGGAGTGTCCAGAAGAACAGGGTAGATGTACCTCTTCAAAGGTTCCATGTTCTTTTGCATCTCTAGGCTTTTGGGACCCAGTTCCTTGGAATTCTCTTCTCTTGATGGTCCAGAACCATGACTTTGCCCTTGGCTAACTTCTTTCACTCTCAGATCTTACTTCCTCTAGTAAGTCCCCCTAACCTTGAGCCAGAATGTAGTGTGCCTCACTAGCTTCGAAGTTCCTTTGTACTTCCCCATCTCGGCACTTGGCACTCTGAATTATCAAAGCCCAATCACTCATTCACATGCCACACGAGACTATAAATGGTAGGTGAGGAGTGCAACTTTCTTAGTGGTGTTGGTTTTGCCCAACACCATCAATAGCTCAAAGATGATCTCAGGTAACTTTAAGTAAAATGAGAGATCAGTGATCAATGGTTGTAGGTCATGTGAAGTCTAGAAGAAAAGGAAAATGCATATATTCATGTATGCATAGTGTTTTCCATACCATCCATATGGAAAAGTTTTAGGACATCTTGAATCCTTTCATCTCCCCCGACCTGGTCCCAGTTAATATCTCTGAACCAAAGTTCTGGTTCCATCTTCAGTTCAGATTCTTCAATGTAGACTCCTTTGGGGACCTGGCCATCCCCCACTCTGATGTCTCTTGGCCAGCCTCTTCAAAAGCATCCATGTAATGAGCTTTCCTCAGTACCCCATAGCAACCCTGCTTCATGTCTTTGCCTCTGTCACACCTCTTTCCAGGTATGCCCCTTTTTCTGTGCCCCTCCAAATCTCATTCAGATCAGAACCCAATCGATGCTTCATGTTCTCTAGGAAACCATCTGTAGTGGCAGAATTCTAAAGATGTTCCCCCAGGACTCCAGTCCCTGGTTGTTCAATTAAACACACACCTAGAAACTGCTGTGAAGGGGCTTTGTAAATGGAATTAAATTTTTTAACCAGTTCATCTTAAAATAGATTATCTTGGATTGTCTAGGTGGACCTGGTGTATCCCATGAACCCTTGTAAGCAAAAGAGGAAGGCTGAAGACTCAGAGAGATGTGGGAGAGAAAGCAGTGGAGAAATGAAGCAGATTCAAAGAATGAGAAGAATTTGATCTTCTTTTGCTGACTTCTGAGACAGAGGAAGAAAGCCAGGAAACGAGGAACACAGGCAGCCTCTAGAAGATGAATTAGCTGGCCAGCAAACAGGAACCTCAATCTTACAGCCACAAGAAACTGAATTCTGCCCACAACCAGAATGAGCTTTTAGGCAGGTTCATCCCTGGAGCCTCAAGAAAGGACACGGCTGTGATCACAGCATGATTTTGTTCTTGTGAGTCCAGGTGCAGAGAACCAACTGGACCACACTGTGCCTGCACTTCTGACCTACAGAATTGTGAGATAATAAGGGCTGTGACTTGAAGCCATGCAACTTATAGTAATTTTTGTGGCAGCAGAAAACTAGCATATTATCTATGGTGGATTAAATAGGGCCAGAAAATCTTTGACATTTTCCTTACTAAATAGTGGGTATGCGTTCCTTCCCTTGTACTTGCCTGCTTTGACCAAAGAGGGCAGTGGAAGTGAAATTATGCCAGGTCCAGGCCCAGTCTTTAAAAGCACTGGCAGTCTCCACCTTGATTTCTTGGCTGAGATTGCCATGTTGTGGAGAAGGCCAAACCAGCCATATGGAGAAGTCCTGTGGAGACAGAGATGCTGGTCACTTCCAACTCCTGTTCATTTAGGTCATCCCAGTGGAGGCCACAGACCTCACTCCTGCTCTATCTCTGACCCCTGACCTATATAGCATGAAGTTGGTGATGATGATATTATTTGCCACTGCTAAATTGTTCTTAGGTCAATATATTTTGGTGTGGTTTATTATATAGAAATGGATAACTGGACCACCATCCATGATTGTCCCACCTCCCAGGGTTCACTCTTCCATCAATATCTGAAGCATGCGCTCTTGCCTACTCCACATACTGATGTTAGTCCATCTGTAGGACGAAGGGTCAGTGTCGGTGTTACTATATGACCCCCACTCTGATGTTACACCCTATTTGGTAGGTCTCACTTTGTACTTAGAAGCTCTGTGAAGCAGGGAGGCCCAAGAATCTGCAGTTAACTCAGTTTCCTCAGAGTCTACACTTGCAAGTTGCTGTTGGGTAACAAAGTTTGCTCTGCACATACACTGGGTGGTCAGCAATTCCTCCCACATGTCATGTGAAAGCTGCTCTCTCCAGTCCCCCTGGAGCCACTAGAAGGAAAGCTGTCCCTCTTAGGGGCAGCTCAATTAGAGGGAAGACCTCACCTCTTCGGACATGCCCAAGATCTTCTTCCTCCACTCGCTTGAGGATGGAATGGGTCCTTGCTGCCCTGCTCTCATCTCCCCTAGGGTCACCCAACCCACCTTGGAGAACAGAGAAAGACACTTTCTCCTACAAGCCTTGGCCCAATGCTCTCAGATTAGCAGCTTTCCCAATCACACCTTGTTATTTCCAGGAAGCAACAGGATGCTTGATGCAAATTAAGTATTAGTTTCAACTAGACTTGAACTCAACTGGCCATATACATGGTTTTGTTTTCTTAGAAGGATGAGAACAGAGACCATGCCTCAGATATCCTTATGTCCCAATGGGCCCCTGAGAGTGAGACTGAACACTTGTAAAGGTTAGTTGGTGAAGCATCTTGGAGATGAAATTCTAAGTCCAGATATCAGAGCTAGCAGGGTCTTTCCAATCCTCTATTTTTGGGTTTTTAATAACCTTCTACTGCAGGGACCTTTGATTCAAATACCTTACTTTGATGCTGTACAGAAATTCATGGAGTTGGAGTAGCATCCAGAGTGCTGTTACCTTCGCCTTCTCTCCCATGGTATCTCTGAGGCAGTTCTGGGAAGCCCAGGGTGCATAGAGCTCAGTTTGAAGGCCATGGACTCCTCCGTGACTTTGAAGCAGGATAGGTGTGTGTCTTGCCTGGGATCATAACCTGTGTAAATGTGGGCATGACCACCTCATGCCCTGGCAACTGGCACATTCTTCTTAACCCCACTGTCCCAGATTCATACAACAAAGATGTGGAAAGGGCCAAAGACAGCTTTAGCTCAACACCTTTGGGCTGTGGAGCCCTGTTTGCAGACCTCTGACAAGTTGGGCAGAATCAACTTGCACACTTCCAGAGACAGGTTGCTCCTTGGCTCCAAGGTAGCCCACTTCATGGTGCTTCTGTTCTAGTTCTTAGAATGTTCTCTTTTAGGTAGAATTTAAATTTAGCTTCCTAGAGCTTTATACCCCAGATGCCCAGCACCATCATCTGCCATGTGTATGAGAAGGCAGGAATCCCATATCTTGGTTGAGCTCCCAGAGAAGTTAGTGGGGACCTTTTTTTTGCATGTGCATGCATGTGTGCATGCACACACACGTGTGTGTGTGTGTGTATGTTCAGCAGTTGTTACTCCCCACATCCATTTGTGATGGGAGCCTGGTTCTTCCTTGACAAGTCAAGGCCAGTTTCATTGGCTCTATTTGCAGGTTACGGTGGTGGAGTAAGGGTCTGTTCAGACCAGGGTCAGCGCTTTGAAAGGGCAACCAAGCCACTATTCAGACAGAGCAGGCCAACCAGATAAGTTGGGGAGGGAGGAGGGCACTCCAACTCACTTGGCTACTGCTACTTCTGGCCTCACCTTCATATCATCACCCATCCTAGAGAGTGCAGAAAGGCAGATGTTGGTCTTGGGGGTTGAGAGGCACAGGGGGAAGGGAGAGAGGCCAGCTCTATAGGGTGGAGAGGAGACCTTTGGGGCCATCCAGTGCAGGGCTTAGAATTCCATGCCACTCAGCAATTCCTAAGCTGAGTGGACTCAAGAGATAACTAGTTAAAGCAAGGAAATCATCATTAGGAGTATAACATCCCAGAGAGATGGAGCATCATGTGGGAGAGAAGAATATCAACTTGAAAATCTGAACAGCTGGGAAAGTCCCTCAACCTTTCTAAGGTTCATGTTCCACTTTCACAAAATGTGCTTCATAGTTGCCACCCTACATAGGATGACATAGTGGCTGTAGGATACACTGAAGGAGCGACACAAGTGCTGATCCCACACAAGGGTTAGCGTTGACCCTTACTTTATGTAGACACCAGACTCCAGATTCTGCAGACAAGTGGAAAGAGTCAAAAAGCTCATCTACTCCATCCTTCTTTCTCTCCTTTCTTAGAACAGATGAGGAGGACCAAAAGTTCCTTCAAGAAGAGGACCACATGAGACAGTCTTCTCCAAGGTTCTAAGTGCTTGGCACCAAAGACAGCTCAAACTTTTGAAAACATTGATGGCTCAAATGTTTGGAAGAGTATAGAGGAAAGAGTCTTCACTGTCTATCTTATATAACCATGAAGATCTCTCTTACATTACTATGACCAACCCCCAAGGAACTACAACAAGTCCCTGAAGTACTTTGTAGCCTCCTTTCATGAGCAAGTCTTTGCCTTGGTCTCTGAGCTGCCAGTATGTTTGGTAAAGGGACACCATCAAGAATCAGAGGGGTCTGAGTGAAAGGAGGGAGGAGCCCGGATCTGTGCAAGTGGAAGGGGCTGACCTAGAAGATTTCCCAAGGCACTGAATCAACACACATTTTAATCACTTTCTGCTTTCCCTGGGGCTGAGCCTAATTCTGTTGCAATAAACTCTGACTAAAGGAGAGGGAACAGATACGTGTGGTGCCCAGGCTGCCAGGCTCCACAAACAGAGTCTGAGCTTCTCAAGACTTCTCCAGGGGCAACTCTGTAATCCAATTCAACCCAAACCCGACCCAACCCAACCAACTCAGCTCCCACTGTTTGTACTTGTAGAGTTTAACTCCATTTTTCACACTCAAACTGCCCATTTTAAACTAACCAACCCAACTCAATGTGAAGTAATGGTTCCTGCACAGCCTGTGGTCTCTGCTAGTTAAATAGGTTCGATTCTTTACAAAATCCTGGCCAAGAGTCTGGGTTGAGGTCTGCATGGAGGTGTCACCATGCCCATGTTGCCCAATACTGGGGAAATTCTGCCCCTTAGGATTAAGAGGAAGGGCAGTAACCCCTCCATGCAAGTTGCCAGGCACAATACACCTCCCTCATGTTCTTTGCCTCCATACAGGATTTCAGCAGGATTGGGGAGACAGTCAGGCCCATGGAGGACCCATGGTCACGGTCCTTCAGTCTCCTTCTGGCTGAGCAGTACACAGACATTGTGACCATGGCAGACATGCAACCCTCAGGGTGCAGCCCAGAGAGAAGGTCTAAGAGAGCCCCAGAGGGTCATGGGGTCTCAGAGAAAAAACTCCACAGAATCATGGAGTCACCCACAGACAGAGAGGTAAGGAGAGGCAGACAGAAATTATGAAACACTGTCGAGAGAGTGGAGGTTCAGTAGAAACTGAGAGGAAACTGAAGAAGGGTGGGTACTGGGTAGGTAGGTGGGTGAGACGGTGACCACAGGAGATGTAAAGCTTGTCTGTGGGGATGTCAAGTGCTGCTTTGTGACCTCAGATAGCTCACTGGGCCTCTCTGCAGCTTAAATCACCCTCCTAACCAGGAGGAGAACGTCTCTCTCCCTCCCAACTAGCCAGGGATGGTGAGGGGCAGGGAGTAGTCCTGAGATGGTTCTAATGCCCCCTCCCCCAGAGCAGGGTCACATCCAGGGCACCAGGGAAACTGAGAGGGAGGGAATAGAAAGAGAGGTAGATGGGGTAGGGGCAAGGTGTAGGGATTCTGCTGACACCCACCTCTTCTTTCAAAAGCAGTAGCAATAAATGTCCTTCCCCCCTGCAGTTTTATTTCTCATTTATGGTCAGAATGTGAGAGATTGAGTTACATGTGTGTGTGTACTCATGGTTTGTGTGCAGACGTAGGTGTGTGTCTGCAGACGTAGGTGTGTGTCTGCCCCCCATATGTTTGGGACCAGAAGAGTGTAAATGATAGGGGTGTGTGCAAGCATACATGCACACGTGAGGTAAGTGAGCATGTGAGTGTTGCTATTGGTGAACATATGAATGCTTTTTCTGAGTCTGAACATGCATGTTGGTGGGGTACATGTGTGTGTGCCTGTGTGTCTGTGCAGCTGCTGGAGAAGACAGGCACCCCAGTGAAGGCAGATGTGTCTGGGGGCTCCGGCACCCAGGAACCTGTTGCAGAGTAGGTCTGCATCATATTCCGGAGAAAGAAAGAAATGCCCAGCTATCAGTGGAGTGGGAGGTTCCCAGACTTCCCTGGAAACTAGCTCGCCAAGAAGCAATTGCATGAAGACACTTATAGAGAGCTTTTAATTTACCAGGCCCTTCACCTGGAGCCTCTTGTTTGACTCTTTTTTACCAAACTTGAGGGTTTTAGCCCATTGTACCGATAAAGGGACAGGAGCTGACTTGTTCAAGGTCCCACAGGAGTCCAGGGAACTGCTGGGATCAGATTATCATCCTCTGAACTCCAAAGCCCACTCAGACAGCCTGCATCCCTCCCCCTCCTGAGTCCAGAGAGCCACAAGTGTCCATTGATGTTGTGGATCATAATTATTATTTGTCTTGGGTGAGAGTGGCTGTGGGCATTCAGCGTCGTCAAGGAAACCAAGCTGAGTGTTCTTCGTGTCTCCATGCCTCCTCACACCTGCTCCAGAGCTCCCTTGCTTCCCTTGTACTCTGGGCCTTGTGCCAAGCTGGGTGACTCTGAGGAAACCCCTTCCTTCTCAGAGCCTCACTTCCTTTGCCCGTGAATGGTCTAGCAATGAAGGACAGTTGCAAGATGGCTGGCACATAGTGGGTGCTCAGTAAATTTTGTTTGTGAGACAAGCCTTACACTCTTCCACCAGTGCAGGTGAGGCTGGATGGGCCACTGGTTCCCTCATCACACAGCTCTTCTCATGACTCCCCCTAAGCCCCAGAATCATCTGGGAAATCAGTCCTAACCCCTTGTTTGCCAGCCAGTTCACTTGCTGCTCCCACCTCTTCATTCTCAGCATCCTTGGGCACCACAGGTCGATGCTGAGGGTCATCCTGCCCACTATCCAGCTTCCAGTGAGACCCTCCCTGAAGTCAGCAGAGAGGCACAGGCCTCAAGGGGTTGGAATCGCCTGGGAATGCATTATCTTCCAGGTCCCACCCTTGGGGTCCCTGTCTTGCTTTGCTGGGTTGTGGTCACTCTGCCCCACTGGGACTCAGCTCCCTACCCTCACTAATGCTCAACTCCAGGCATCCTGTAGACTTGTGGGACACTATGTCTCTAGGACTGTACATGCAGTTGAGTTCTTGCCCGTCCTTTCCTCAAGAGCTGGGCAGAGTGAGGCTGATGCTCCAGGGTATAGATGCCCCCTCATGCCTCCCCAGCAAAGGCTGGATGTCAGGAGCTTGGGCTAAGGCCTACCATCTGCCAGCTGCCGTGGTCCAGCCTCTCATTCCCTCATTTATCCAGGGGGAACAATAGTGTGCGCTGTGCCCACCCCTCAAGATCCAGCCACGTGAGGAGAGGAAAGCTCCTTGGAGACTTGAAGCTTCACAGGGAAACAACAGATGGTTAAGTGAGCGAGATGGAGAGTGAGTGAGAGCGTGGGCACTGGCGGGGTGCTATAAACACCAGTTGAGTGCCTACTGTGTGCCAGGTCCTGTTCAGACACTGAAGTTGCCATGTGAGTGACAGCCTCGCCCTCCTGGAGTCCCCTGTCCAGGCTGAGAGCTGGCACTGGAGCTGAACCAGGTGTGGCTCAGTGCCCAGGAGGAGGGGGGAGGGGGATAGCCAGGCTGCTGTCCTGAAGGACACAACCTCCAAGACCCTCATCCCAGAGAACCAAGGTATCATGGTATACAGAGATCCCCCTCCCTGAGGCTCCCAATTGGTTTGTAGAACCTTGGGGAGAGTGGGGAGGAAGGGTTGAGGGCCTCCATCCCACCCCAACCCCCCCAAATCATCTTGAGTATTGGAATTCTGCATCTTTGCTGTACTGAATAAACTCCACATTTGGGGGGCGGGGGGTTTGAAAGTCCAGCCTGCCTCAGGAAACCTGAGACCCAGACGACTTGGCCTGCAGTCTTCCCAGGACCCCCTCAGTCCTGCAACCTCTAACCCCAGCCTCTGAGTCTCACTCCAGGTCAACCCAAGCACCCCAGACCCTAGCAGACACCTCTCCCCACCAGCCCCACACTGTCAATTGATTAATAACGACATATTTAAGACGGTAGCACAAATTAATTTCTGAACTGAACCATTAGTGAGTAATTAATTTCTTTGCTCTGGGAAATGAAGATATCCCTGACGAGCATGTTATCTAAATCTATAAAAGAAGAGAAATGCTGAACAGGCAGCTCCATTAATGCAAACATTGATTTTTGTTCCCATTTCTCCCTCTCTTCCGTGAGGACGCTTCCTCCTTGATCTTCCCCCTACTTTGGTTTTGGGCAGCATCCATTTTTCCAAGAAAGGGTGGGGACCCTTGAGAGGGAGATGGCTGCTTCTCAATACCTTAAGCGGTAATCAGAAGATTGTATGTGCTCACTGCAGCCAAATAATGTCCTCAGTGGATGCTGTTAAGGATACGGTTGCTGTGGAAACGCCAGCGCTGGACCCTCCAGCTTTGGATGGCAAACCTGGAATGTGCATTTTCCTGCAAGTGACTGGCAGCCTGGGCACACAGAGTGGAGAGGTCACGCTCTGGTCTCCTTTGCCAGTTGCCCCTAAAGGTGGTTGCTTCCTTGAGAAAGTCCACCGAGGCTGGGCACGGTGACTTGTGCCTGTAAGCTTCAGCCTATGAAGTGGCTGGGGCTAGGGATCACGGTTCGAGTCCCGCATGGGGCCTGTAACGAGACCTAGTCCGAAAAGATAGCTCGGCGTGGTAGCGCGTGCCTGTAATCCCAGCTACCTGGGAAGCTGAGGCTGGGGATTGCTTGAGTCCGTGGTACCCCGGGCAACAAGAGCCTGCAGTTCCACGGGCAAAAATAGCGAGACCTTGTCTCAAAAAAGAAAGTCCACTGAGATGAACATTTCTTCATGGGTCACCCCTCTGCTCCTCCACCCCACCATGCAGCTGGCCTGACTTGGCTCCTTTCACCCCCCTCCTATTAGCTTCCCCCCCACTTCCTAGACTGTCTGGGTTTACTGTCTCTCTCTAACCTTGCAAGGTATCTATGACGCCAGCAAGTTACCTTGCTTTTCTGAGCGCCACGTCTTCACGGCTAAAAGATGGATAGGGCTTGTCCCTATTTTAGGCTGATGATGAGAATTTAATGAGATCATGAATGGATAGTGCTTAGGACAAGATCTGGCCTAGGAGGACCATCATCAAGAGATTTTATTACGGAGCAAGTAGGGTTGAGGGTGTGCCAGGGACAGGGGCAAACCTGCAGTCAGATCTGATTTGGTTCTGTAGCTTGTTTGCCTCTGGCCAACTGGGTCCCTAGGCAAATTGTAATCTCCGATCTTGATTTGTCTTTTAAATGAGGATCATGGTGATTATCCAGACCGGTGACCACCATGTCTCTGGTTTGCTGGACAGTTCCGGTTGGAGCCTGTCATCCCAGCATGCTTATGAATGCTGATGGAAGAAGACAATGTTCTCCCCCAAGGGGCCTTGAAGTGCTAGGCTCACAGGGGTCCCTGGCTACTGGTCCTCTGCTCCTGATGTTGTTGTAGCCCCAGCTTCTGGTTGGGGCCAGAGATATCCCTTTTAGCTCAGACTCCTGGTCCCAGCCTCCAGCACATAAGGGCCTTTGCTCTGAGCTCAGAGACTAAGGGGCAAGTGGCAAGATAAAAACTGCTTCCCTTGCCTGGCTTCAAACACCAGCTTTGGTGGGGTGTTTTAGCCTTTTAGGCCCAACTCAGCCCTGATTGGTGCTCTGGGAGAGGCAGTGGCCTCCAGGTCAAGGCTCCCAAAGGTTGGTTGCATACATACCTCACCCCATTTAGGGCTTCACATCAGTCCTGACCCGGAGCAACCAAGTCTTGGCCCATCCCCCCAGTTCTTTAGTGCCTTTTGGACTAAGATCATTCAGAGGTTGGTGGCTCTGACAGCTCATCGCCTGGCCACCTCTTAGGGCTGCACACAGGGCATTGGCTGATCTGAGGGCCACATGACACTCAGGCTCCTTATCTGTAAAATGGGTAGAATAATCCTTATTTGGCTTGTTGAACCACACTTAACAATGCCTGAGAGAGGATTCTGTAAACTCTAGCTGTGCACCCTGTGGGAGGTGGGCTCCACCCTGTGGGAGGTGGGCTCCCAGAGCAAATGTCTTGAAATCAGACCTGAAACTAGGCTGGCTTCTCTTAAACCCTTTGCTTTGGTAGCATCGGTTAAGTTCCCATGGGAACCACAAAACTCCACCCATCCATGCATGTGGTTGTGACAATCTCAGTGGTGTGAGTTGTCTTGGCTCTGTGGCTGACTTCCTGGGAGACTGGACCAGGTGCCTCGTTTCCCCACATGTCAGAAGACATGCTTGAGCCCTGTGGGTGCTGTGAGGTTGCCTGTGTACAGCTGAGAAGGATGAGGGGCATGAGTACTTGAGGCCCAGAGCTGCTCTTTGCTGATGCCAGGGACCCCGCACAAGTTAGCTCAGTTTCCTCTCTGGCCAAAAGTGCTGAAATACCCATTTTATCAGTCGTGGAGATCAGCAGTCATGTGTGTGAAGCTCCTGGTTCACAGTAGGACCCAGAAAGTGTAACTCCTGCTGTTGTCAGTGTTTTCACATTGAGGGTAAGACATTACCCACACAGGGGACATGATTTTTGCTCTCCTACAAGAGCAGAGTGACGCTGGGCTGACTGGAGTTGGGTGCTCTGGTTGGAAGTCTGCTACCCCAGGGCCCTAAACCTGGCCTTGGTTCTCATCATGCCCTGACTCCCTGACCTCAGCTAAGAGGGAGTCAGCTGGAGAGCCCCTCTCCTCCCAGCTCATTCACTGGGCCAAATTGAGTCAGAGGGCCCCGCCAGAGCAGGGGCCCTTGGCTTTATGTTCCCCACCCTTCCTGCTGGGCCCCCACTCCACACTGGGAGGATAAATCCAGTGATACCTTGGAGCTGGTTTAGGGTTCACAGCAGCTTCTAAGAGTCATGTCTTCCCTACGCTGTGTTCAGTGAGGTCACATTGGCAGCTTGAAATCAACCATGGAGGGAGTATTTACAGGATGGAAATTGGCAAACATTACAAACCAGGGCTTTCCCACCCCCTCTTCCCTCCATTGTTGGTTGTTAAGCATACGTGTATCACTGAATCCAGAAAGCAGGAGCCGCATCCTGGCCACCGGGTCATTTGCCAGGCAAACATGTGCCTGGGGAGGCCAACAGAGGGGCACTCACTGCTGCCCAGACACAGAATTTCAAGGTAGACTGATTTGCATGTTGGAAGACATCCCTGGTCCAGGGAAAGGTGGAGGTTTTCCTGGAATCTCCCTGAGATCTGAACACTCCCCAGTCCCAGCTCTAGAGCGTTCTTACAAAGCTTTTAGACAGCTGGAGGAAATTGGGATAGACACTATGCCCTTAATATTTGAGGGAGACAAAGTTACATCAGTCAATTCCATTTTTTTAAACCCCCCACTCAACTGAAGAAAGTGTGTACTATCAAGATGCCAGAGGTTACCTCCTCTTTCTGGAGAGTCCCTCCCCAAAAAGTGTTCTGACTTTGAACACCTTAGATTAATTTAGTCTGATTTAGAACTTTGTGTAGTTAGAATCATGTAATGTGTTCTAGCCTATGCTTTATACTTGCATGTATAAGTAGCACATACATACACTACAGTCTTGGAGCCCCTTGGGAGAATTTTAACAGTATAGTCATGTATGGCTCGGTAACATTTAGATCAAAGATGGACTACATGTAAGTCAATGTTCCCCATAGACAGCAATATCTAGGTTTGTGTGATTACACTGCATGAAATTCACATAATAACAAAATTGTCTAAAGATGTGTTTCTCAGAACATACTCTCCTTGTTAAGCAACAAGCCCTCATCATTGTTTTCATTGCTGTATAGTATTCCCTCAATTAGTCAGTCTTCTGTTCATGAATATGTAACTTGTTTCTGAGTTTTAAATGTTATGTGTAGCATTCTGAATGGTCTAGGATATAGATTTTGGATATTATATATTTACATTCTGCTGGGTGTGTATCTATAGGTTTGGAGACTTAATTTTGATACAGCAGCAGACAATCACTTTGGCATGGCAGTTCCTGAATGAGACCCTCTGCTGTAGATAAAATTTTCCCAAGGAGCTCCAGACTGAAGTGTATGTACATGGTGTCAGGTGGAGTAGGGAGCAGATACATTCCGTAAAAATCAGGTTGAAAACAGAGGTGCCAAAAAGAGAGGAAAGAGCAAGATCCCTGGGGGTTTCAGTGCAGGAATAACCTATGTGTGGGGCAAGGGTCAGGCTGTTGGAAGTGGCATTTGAAAGGCTTAGGAAAGACAGGAGTCAGTAGAGGGCCAGTCTTTTAGTCTTGGGGCAGCAAGGCCAAGGAGTGGAGGCAGGTAGACAAGAAATTTGGAGGAACTGATCAGAAAGGCTTGGGGTAGAGGCCCAAGATTGGATTCTTGTCCTTGGGACCCTGAGAAAGAGTGGGGTAAAGAATGGAGGTGGGTTTGTGTCTGTGGAGAATACCTGACACAGGGAGGAGTTCCCATGGAATCTGAACTTGGGAGTTGGGGCAGAGTGGCAGGTTGTATGACTTGGACCTCACAGGAAGGCCTGTAAGAGAACATCTAAAAGGGTGAGAGCTTTTCTGTCCAGACCTCCCTCTGTGCATGAACTTGTCAGATGAGTGGCCCAGGCCATCTCATACCTTCTAGCCAGCTAGTCCAGACCAGGAAGTAGGATTGTGGTCAGAGTTCTGCTGCCCTCTGATGTCCCACTCAATATTCAAGCTGGATTCCTCAGAGCTGCCCCTTCCCTGAGAGAGCAAAGTCTTCAGGGCCATTTCAGAGGTAGGTAAACTGAGGCAGAAACCAAAAGGTAAGAATCTGAGGAAATTGACTAGAACCTGGAGTCTGGGTCTCAGTTCCCCCACCTCCTGTCACGTGTTCTTGTTTACATGGAAAAGAAGTAAATATAAAAGAGAGCAGATGGGCCCTCTCCCCTCAGCTTGGAAGGACCCTACCCCTCTCTGTACCTGAAGCTCTACCTTGGACCTGAGATTTCACTTCAGGGAGCAGAGTCTTTATCTCCACGAGAACTCAGCTGAAAGGGCCAATTCTGAATGTGCTGGGGGAGCTGAAAGTGGGCTGAAAGTATATTCAGAATTAGAAGTCAGGCCCAAGTCCCAGCTCCTCTTGCCCTTTTCTGAATGACTCTGGGTGAGTCCCCCCTTCTCAGGGTCTCAGGTCTCCATCTATTTATATGGGGGCAGCACTAGCTGACCCTGGGGCCTGACCTTCTGCAGTCTCTACCCTGGGCCTCCCCCACAGGGAGAACTGGGGGATGATTAAAGGGATGATTGATGGGAGAAGCCTTGAGGAGCCCAGAGCATCAGACAAGTAAGAGGGGAAATTAGTAGTCACCCTCTATTTAGCACGTGATCCTGCAGCCTCACGATTTATTACAGGCATTATTATTAATGACATTAATAATGATGCTGACAACACCATCCGCTGCTTATCCTGGGCTTTTGTTTTCATTGGAAACACAGGCCTTCCATGATGTGCACCCTTTATACACTCTATATAAAGTACAAGACTTTATATCATAATGTACACATGGGTAAACGGAGGCAGAGAACTCCTCTGCCTCTTGATCAGCCTATATCAATGAATAGGTTAGGGAGGGACTCTACCCTGCATGTTCCCAGCCCAGGATGTTCAGTTCTGGATTGGATTGTCTACTCTCATCCCCTCTTGTATGATTCTAGCTCCGTGGGCCTTTACTGCCTATCCCCACCAGACCCTAGACTTAGACTAGCGAGCCCTGAACTGGCAGCTGACAAATTTGGGCTCAAGCCACTTTTTCCATCTGCTGGCAGTGTAACTGTGGGCAACTTATTTGCCCCCATGAGGCTCAGTTTCCCCATCTGCCACACTGGGATGTCTAATCTCCCAGGGCTGTGGTGAGGATTAGGGACTTTGAGGCAAGTGCCAACTCCAGGTTTGAACAACAGCCAGACTCCTGAGCTGTACCTAGTGTCTCTCCCTCAGGCTAGGATTCAGCAGGCAGGGGTGGGGGATTGTTTTTTTCATTGGTCTGTCACCTGTGGCCTCTAGTGCCAATTTTCCAAGGGTCCTTTGGGTGTGCAAGCAAGACAAGCAAGTGAGTGAGTGAGTGTGTGTGTGTGTGTGTCTCTCTGTGTACTGTCTGTCCCAAAGTGTAGTAAAGTCGTTGAAAGGTTCCCAGGGGAGGAGGCAGCATGACACATGGGTGGGGGGTTGTGGGGCCTGATCTACTTTCCTACTTCTGCCACAAGCTGAGTGATGAGAAAGCCAAAGAATGTCCCTCTCTTCCATGGTCTCTCAGTTCCCACCCAGCATATTGAACTTCTTCCAGCTCTGGGATCCAAGGAAGAGGAAGAAACATATCCTCACAGTGAACACTGAGCAGGACTCAAACCCTGGCTGCCAACCTGAGCAAGTGAGAGTCCAGGAAGGTAACTCTAGGCCTCTACTTCCCATTCCTGGCTAGTGTCTATGGAAGCAGAAGGAAGCAGAAATAAATGTAGAGACCAGTGTGGCTAACCCCTCACTTGATACATGATTTTACAGAGGGCCAGAGAGGAGAGGTAACCTGGCAAAAGAATGCAATTGATGATCTGCTGATTTGGACCATGAAGCATTTTTTAAAAATTTGTGTTTTTTTGGTTTCATTTGTTGGGTTTTGTTCTTTACCTTCTCTCAGGTTGAAGGGAAATGAACCTCAGGAAATGTAGTCATAGATAGCAAAAGTTGTTTTTAAAAGAACACATCCTTTTGAGCCTAAGGAAGCAGTTTGAAATGGGTGCAAAGATTTATGGATAAGGGTGCCCATCATAACCTTGTTTATGAGGGCGAAAGACTGGGAATAGCTTAAAAGTCCAACACAGAGATTGGTTAAATAAATTATGGCACATTCATGTGATGGAATACCATACAGCCATTAAAAATGATAGCCTAATAAAAGAATATTTAATGACATGGGGAAATGTTCATAAGATATTATGAAAAAAAAAAGCAGGTTGCAAAACACTATGCTCCATATGCCTCTGACTTTGCCAAAACAATTATTAAAAAAGCAAGCCCAGGGACCCTGAGGTTATTTATGATATTGTCTTACTGCTTTCTAGACACCAGGCTCATTAATTCCTATTTCAATGTGGCTCAGAGGAAAGCATGAGAATTTAATGTCTGAGGGTCTGGTTCTGAGTCTAGTCTACGCCAGTTGCTAGCAGGGTAACTTTGAAGCGGAGGGCCTCTCTTTCTTTCATCTGTATAGTGGGGAGAGGACCGAAAGGATTTAAAGATGATGAACCATATAGACCTGGGCAGATACTGAGAATGATGGGTACATTATTGTCTAGTTAAACCAAGGACTCCATGAGGGCTGCAAAGGTAACATTCCTAACCGCCCATCTGCAGTCAGCACCGGGCCTCCCACACTGTTGCACACAAGGATGTGGTCACATCTGCCCACCAAAACCTCAATCCTGCCTCTCCATCCTTCCCAACATTTCTGCCTGCCCTGGGGCTGGGAAGGTTCTCACCTATGGGGAGAGAATGCATGGTGGTACTAGGGGTTAGCTGATGGCCTCACTTCCCCAGTACCTTGGGAGCAGCCATTGGCTGGTGTGGAGGATCCTCTGAGAGGCTCTGAGGCCAGGCACTACATAGCCAGGAGATGGAGGCCCTCCATACACAGCACTGCTGAGAGCCCTTGGGCTATGACTCCTTGGGCTATGAGAAACGGGGTGTTGCTAGGTTCAGGGGTACCTGCCTGCTTCTTGTGGGGGCCTCGGGCCAGGTCCAGGCTGGGCCTGCTCTGTGACTTCCTCCTGCGGTGTGGGATGGGCCATTCACACCTCTTCTCTGAGTTTGGCTTCAAGGAATGAAATCCTTCCACCTCAGAGGGACATGACCTGCCCCAAACTTCCCTGCTTAGGAACTGGCTTCTGTCATTGGGCTACCCCTTCCAGTCCCTCACAGAAGAGGGAACTCAGTCAGAAACTCAGGGTTTTGGGGTTTTACTCAGAGAGCAGGACACGCACCTTTAGAATTTCTTCCTGGTGTGCATTCTCTACACCACTTAGATGCTTCTACTCTGTGGTCGCTTCAGGTTAGAGACTGCAATACGTATGGCAGAAAGCAATGAGTGGGGTGCTGTGTGATGAAAAGTGCTGTGGAAGAAGTGATGTGGCCCTGCAGGACTCCTGCACCTGGACTTGTGCCTCTTCCCCAGCTGATGTCCCATGAGCAGAGCTGACAACTCCAGAGATTTCCTTGGGTCACCCAGAGCTAGCCAGCTGACAGGCAGCAACACCTCTCCCCACTCCTCTTTCCAGTGATGGCCAACCCCTTGGGGACAGAAACCTGGCCCCTGCCTCACGCAGGACCACCCGCATTGCGGTGCTATATTACCCAGGCCTCCAAGGTCCAAAAAGACCCCTCCCTCTCCTTCCTTTTCGGCTCTCATCCTCTCACCCACCCCATGAGGGTTTCCCAGAGAAGCACCTCTGTAATCCTGTGCCCCCGAATCCCTGCCTCAGGCTCTGCTTGGCGGGAAGCAGACAGGAGACAGATGGAGACCTGAGACCAGTTGGAGCTTGATATATCTAAATATAACCTGTGTAAACACTACCCGTGGAAGCTCTACACTTAAATAGAACAGTCACCAAGCATATTGTTTTTGCAGCGAGAAAATAACTTAAATGCACAGAAAGCCCAAGTATGACTAGAAGAAAAGAAGAACCTAGAAATTCTGGTGAAATAAGCCTGGCCAGAGTTGACATCTGGTCACTGCTGATGCCCACAGACAGCAGGACTGGCTCAGGGGGTGGGGGGCCCGTGCTGCTTACTGGGAAAGCACCCGCTGTCTCTGACCTGTGGGTGCAGGTGGCACCTGCTGGTCTCTCTCAGGACAAACACCCTCCCCTGTTCCTCTTACCACTCTTTGACCTCCTGGGGTGTGAGTGGATACTTCCTAGCATGAAATCATCACCAGTTTCTGCATCCCAGAGAAATCTGTTCTCAAGCCCGGCTCCTGGTCTCTTCTTGATCCTCTATGTGACTCTGTAGTTTTTTGAGAAATTCTGTTTCTCCCATCTAGGGTTGGAGCTGTTGCTTACAACCACAGACTCTAAAGGCATAATGCTATTCCCATTCAACAGATAAGGAAACCGAGGTTTCAAAGCATTTTGGTCAGGTCTCACTCAGATCAGGATATCCCTGGGCACTGGTGAGCCTGCGTTATCTGTCACCCCTTCAGCACGAGTTTGAGGTTCATGACACTCTTCTCCTGGCATCGAGAATTCTTCCAATTGTGGTCTGGCAACTGGGGAACAGTCATGAGATGTGAAACATGCTGCCTGGAGCCAGGAGGGTGATTTTGTACTTCAGGCAGAATGAACACTGTTTATAAGGGAGGGGTGGGACTGGAGATCAGCTGTGAAGTGGAGGCATGAAGGCTTGGGATGGAGGCTGTGGAGAGAGCAAGCTGGCAGGAAAGAGGCCCAAGCAGGCACAGAGGGCAGAAACATTCCTCGCGGCCCTGCCTTCTCACCCCCAGGGCTGGGATAGGGTCCCGAGACCTGCAAGCTGTGTCCTCCAACTGGTGATATCCCCCAACCTCATACTGTCTCCCAGTCTCCCTGTCCGGCTCCAACACCCTCATCAATCACCGGATAAAAAAAAAAAAAATCCCTGACTAGCATAAGCAATAAGCTCTTTGTGGGGAATTACCTAAATTATAATCCAGTTACACAATAATTACATTGGGATGGCTCTGTAACTACAGCATTAATTAACTTTGATGGTCCCCATAAATTACACAGGAGATTGATAGGGGGAGAGAGTGGGTACAGTCCAGTGGGTGGGAAGGTAGGGCTGTGAAGCCCTGGAGGCAGGGGCCCCTGAGAAATGATGAGAGAATGTCCCTAGCTTGTTCTACCCTCCTCCTCCAGATAGAGTTTCAGGGCTGGCTGCCTCTTCCAAGGTCAGATGCTTCACTCTTGTCTCTTTAATTCTGCTCTCGAACCTACCCACTGGGTATGAGTAACTCTAGAATACAGCACCCACCACCTCTGGATGTGGAATGTGGAAGCAGGTAGAGAGATGGAGCTTCAGATAAGAGGACTCCCTTCTATCTCTAGGCCCCACTGGCACACTAGAGGGTGGGCAACAGCACGTCTCTCACTTGTAACGGAGCTTCCTAACCTCTTTGGAATGTCCCAAAAAAACATATAACCTATTCGTAATAACTGTCGCCCCCACAGGTAAATTCTCCTGTTTTCAGGCATCCCTGCATCCTCCCTGCTGCATGTCACGTAGGCTTTGCTACCTCCTCATTACATCAGTTACACATGCTGCCCAGAATCCCCGTTCTGTGGGCTAACCTCACAGATGGCTATCAGTCGCTTCCGTCTCAATTTCTCCTTCATTCCTCATGCGACTACTAACATCTGAAGCCAGCACCCCAGGCTAGGAATGAGCTTGGATGTGGGGACAAAGTGCTTGGTCTTCCTGAACTTTGGCCCCACTTTTGGGAAAGGGGCCTGGTCAATGCTCCATGTGGGATGCTCTGAAGCACAGCCATGATGCAGAACCACTTCTGGCCTGGTGTCCACCAGCAGGAATATAGTGGGCATCTCCAACAGGAGCCCCACACGTTATCTCACATTTCCTAGTGCCACATTAAGCAAGTAAAAAGAAACAAGCCAAATTAATTTTAATAGCATCTACTTTCATCTAATATGCCCAAAATATTTTGCAAAATGGAATCAACATGTGTTCATTTTCCATGCAGTTTGAAGACTCTGTGATTTACATTCACGGAGCTCGGGCAAGTGTCCAGTGCCACCCAGGGCTGGTGGTTGCATACTGGGCAGCGAGGGTAAGGCCGGCTCAGCTTCCTGTCAACACTCAGTCATCTTTCTGTGAGAGCAGATGCCTACAAAGCCTGTCCACCGAGTGTCTGCCCCCTTCCTTGCCATCAACTCTCATGGGAGGATGGGGGTCACTCTAGTCTCCCCCTGGAAGTGAAATGCCTCTGGGACCTCAAACTTATTGGCTGAGCACATCCAAACCATCAAGTCCTATCTTTCAGTTTTCCCAAATTAACCTGAGTTAGACCATTAATTAGGTGGCCCTAAGGCAGAGGCTGTGGTAAGGGCTTGGGAGCAGGCAATCGATCTGGGAGGGGACCCCAGGAAGCATCACCAAGTCTCGAAGGGAAAGGAGGAAATGAGTGTGTTACTGAGATGGATACTGTAACCATGGGGACTCCCTTCCATGGGATCTCCCCCAAAACATGGGCTGCCTCCTGGGATGGTCCCTGGGAAGATGGGATGCTGGTGTTTACCCACTGGCTCTGTCCCTACAGGTGGAGGTTGGCTCTGCAGCTGACCCTGGAGGAATGAATTCCCTTGCATTTGGGTTAAACTTGTGTGCATGCTCAGAGGGGGCCCTGGGGTTGGGGCGCAGAGGTTGAGATTAATGAGGAAGGGGCAATATCTCCAGGTCCATTGAACTGCTAGCTGTATGATTTGTATGCTTTCCCTTTGTGTGTTACATTTCAGAAAGAATTAAACCAAAAGCCCCATTAGTTCAATCTTCTTTCCCTTCTCTGTGTTGGCACCAGTGGGTCCCCCAGTTTATTTTTGTCTCTTCTTTCTCCAACCAAGACCAGCCTCCTAAACTTCCTCATCTCAAACCCATCCTGACCTACACATTTCGTCCCGGACATTTCCCAGCCTTCACTTAGGAGAACTTCTCAGCTCTGCTCCAGCTACGGATCCATGTCCCCTGGTGAGTTCCATCACCAGGTACAACACACCAAGCCCACCTTTGACAGAACCTTTCTCCACAGTGGCTCATGACCAGTATGTGATATTAGCCCTGATGGGCAGACTAACACATTTTCTCCAAACACAGTGCTGTGACCAGGAGGGAGTCCAAGGGCCTCTTGGAGAAAGTAGAAATTCTGATCCCTCCCTTGTCTGACAGAAGGCAGATGAGGCCCAGAGAAGGGTGGCCTTGGTGCTGGATGACACAGGACCAGAGCTAGTACTATCTACCCTCTCCAGGACCTGGGCCTCAGTTGCGGGTGGTGGTCAGGTTGTGGGCTGCCCTGCTGCTCTCTAGAATTTGCATATAGGGCAGGAAATGCCCAAGCACCCCATCCTGGGCTAGTTTGTTTGAGGAAACTACACCTGCAGACACTGTAAACCAGACAGAGTGGGTACACAGGCAGGCAGGAGAGCTGGAAAGGGCCCTTGCTCAGATCTGGGGTAGACCCGATTCCTGACCCATTCATTCTGGCCTCTGAACACTGAAAGTTCCTGGCCTATGGGTACACATCACATTTGGCATCAAACTGCAGTTATCATCTTTCTCCTGATCCCACGGCAAAGGGGTTCTCTTGGGCTTCACTGGCAAAGGGCTTGAAAGAAATCAGGAGTGGAAATGAAATTAGACAGTGCACACATTAGCTTTGGGATTAAAATGGGACCTTCTTCTTGCCTGTCATCACTGCTTGCTGTAATTTGTGACCCTGCAGCAGAGCTGTGCTGCTAAATATTTAACAACCATGGGGGGGGGAGGGGTTTGAGGGTCCAGAAGTCCAATTTTGTAGCGTTTGGCAGTTTTCATGGTGTGAATTGTAAATATCTCACCGCTGCTCATTTCCAGCTATCACCCTAAGGTTAACTGAATCTCAAAGTTTCTGAAAAGTTAACAGTTGGCTCTCTTGTCAGCTACAAGCTGGTTCTAGCAGGAAGTTGTGGTGAGGTGGACTGAACTTTTGACACTCTGCAGGCTAGCAGATGTGGGGTCTTGTCCAAAAGAACAGTGTAAAGATGTGATTGTAGCAAGACAATCTTCTCATCTGGTGGTTTCTTTGGCTTCTAGAGCATTTTAGCTACTTTTGTCTAAAGTTTGAAGGAGTTACTATCTAGGTTGTACTAAGAGCAGGAATATTCTCAAGAAAAAGTAACAGGATTCAGAGAGCCTAAAGGAATCTTAGCAGTAATCATATTAAAAGCCCTGTATTTTAAGTGCTCTTGTAAACCCTTTGTTGTTACAGACCACTGGCCTCTATCCTGCCAGAGGACAACCCCTTCTCATGAAATCCCTTTATCTTGTTTAATTCTGTCCCTACCAAGATCCCTGTGCAGAGGGGCACTCATCAAACATGCAGGATGCAGGTAGGTAGGGTGGGCTTATAACTTGTATGGCATGACCTGTTATCTGTTGGTAACAGTTAAAATTTATTCCACTCACTATATGCCAAACATAGTCCTAAGTGAGGTCATGGACTAATTCAATTAATGCTCACATAGACCCTAGGTGCCTAGGGCTAACACTACTTCCTCCATTTGGCAGATGGGGAAACTGAGGAGCAAGCTTGGAAAAGAATCTTGTGTAAGGGGGGTAGGCTGCAGTGCCAGATGGCTTCATTTATAATCTGGTTCTACCACTTTGGTAATTAACTTCTTTGTGCCTCAGTTTCCCCATGAGTCAAATGGGACTACTAATAATTTCTTTCCTGTTCCCAGAGGAAGTCCTGCCTCTCCCAGGGTTTCTGGGAGGATCAAAGGGGATAATGGATGTGGACGCTCTCTGTAAATCACAGGGTGTTGTACAAATGTCAGGCATTAATACATGTTGACTTGAACACCCTCTCTCACAACCCCTCTGCTCTTCAAAAGACATGGTTCTTCCAAAAAACCAATCCCCTGGGATCAAAACTGGCATTTCCTAATCCCCTCCAAGCACAGAGGCAATTTGATGTCCACAAAAGACTTCTTAGGAGAATTCAATGACCTGATTAAAAAGAAAGTTGTGGGGGCAGGTGTCTGTCTCATAGAAAACATCACCAATGCCCCAAATTCAGTCAGGCTGCCCAAGAGGATATTTCCTTCCTCAGAAAATATTATAAGATTACTAAATAACATAAAGACCAGAAAATACAGACTATCACAGACATGACAACTGAAATATCCTTTACTCCCACTACTCAGAACTGTTCTGAGTGGAGATTCTGGGTCATTATGATGCTAGATTGAGGCAGAGTCCATGATGTCTCTCTCTACCTCCAGTCCCACCCAGAGCTACTGAGTGAAAAAGTGAGGTCTGAGGAACACTGGTTGGGTGGGACTTCACATGATACTCCATTTATAAATTTACTATTAAGTGTGGGACCCTGTGAGAGTTAGGATGGAGAACCCAAGCCTGAAAGGCTTTGAGGAGTTTTTTGCCTCCTCCCCTAACCTTTAAGTCTAAGATGGCTGCCTCTTCATGGCAGGACCAGTCCAACGTTCACAGCTCGTAGCGGTGGGGATCAGGCAGGGCAGAGGAGGGCTCACAAAGACACTTGTGGCTTTTCAGCACTGTGACCTTGCCTGCTAGTGAAGTTGTCTCCCAAATATCCTGAGTTGGGACCATTCACAGCAGAAACTCCTCTTCCATTATGGTTGGTAAGAAGAAAGGAGGTAAGAGGAGAGATCAGAGATAGAAAACAGTGTTCCCTTGCTGGAACTAACCATGGCTCATCTTTGGGGAGATAGTCACCCCAAGTCTCTTCCATTGCTGACCTGATAAAAACAAATTTTGACTCCATTTTGTCTTTTAGATCTTAGCTCATTTTATTTGAGTAGATCATATAAGCATGTGATTAAATAATTCTAACAATAAAAAAGAGTATTGATGCAAAATAAATTTCCCTCCAGTCCTGTAGCCCTGTCTCCTCCTTTTCTGCCTTGAGGGGGCCACCATTGTTACTAGTTTCTTGAATCTTTCTGAAGACAGTGGGAAGAGGTGAGACTGCAGATACATCATTCCTCACGGCTCTTGGCATTCCAGTGTGGGAGGGTACCAGAAGCTCTACGATCAACCCTTTATCATTGGCACCAGCATTTATTAATAACCCTTGATCAGCACTTAGATAAACATCCTGGAGGCATTTCTTTGATAAATATGAGGAATAGGATGACTGAGTGAAAAAGTGCTCACATTTTGAAGATGTGCAAATCTTCCTCTCTAATTGCTCTCCGGAAGGATGTGCCAGTTTTCCCTTGGACCCATAATGTGCTGTCACGATTCTCTTTCTCTGACACTCAAACTGACGCTGGATTTAGAGAGTCTCTGACAATTTTCTAGGTGATACATTATGTCTTATTATTATTTGAGTTTGTATTTCTTGATTTATTAGAGAAGTTGATGATTTTTAGTTTTA
The DNA here is from genome assembly GCA_004024945.1 of Uropsilus gracilis. Lineage (NCBI taxonomy): Eukaryota > Metazoa > Chordata > Mammalia > Eulipotyphla > Talpidae > Uropsilus > Uropsilus gracilis. The sequence continues at coordinate 82,399 of PVHY01001548.1, read as the reverse complement.
GTTTAGCAACCATATGAATCTAGGTGTACATAATCTGTTCCCCCCCTATGATTTGAGAAGGAAGGGCCCCTAACACTGCAGGTTCTCCACCCCAAAATGTGGGTACCTCCTTCTCAGCTCTGGACCTGGAACATCATTCTCTGGACATCAAGATGCCCGCTGCATGCTTGCTATCTTGTTAGAAGAGGAAACCATTCCATATCCAGTGCCCACTAAAAGCCAGGTCCATGCTCTCATGCTGGCAGCAAGCCGGGGCACTTACAAGGGTGTCCCCATTCGCAGCCAAGGAGAGGGGGCCTTTGGGAGGAGCAGGGACTTGATCAGTGTCACGCAGAATCGAGAATACCCAGGTCTGTCTCCTCTGAGGCTCTGTGATGACTAAATCACTGAGGGGGTTGCTGATTCTTGGTGCTGTGGCAGAGCGTGCTTTTATGGGGGTTCTCCAGGACCTTGGGGGTGCTTGGCCCTCTGCACCCACATTTCCCAGGAGGGTTAGGAGAGAAGAATGTTGTGTTGAGACTCATTCCACCCTGAAACCCTGAACAAAAATCAGCCTTTCTGGGTTTTGGCTGGAGATGCAGGGAACACTGTTAGGCTAGAATGGGGAAGAAGTTCCCAATCAATGATTCATCAACTTTGAAGAGGGCGTGCTCTGAGCTTTTTGGGTCCTGCAAGATGCCCTGACATCTTCAGTGCTCCCCTTCCCATCCAGGAACCCCCATGTGGCCCAGCAAGGCTGGAAGAGTCAGAGAACAGAGGAAATGGAATGCAGGTGGCCCTGGGGGGGAGAGATCAGCTCCCTCCTTGTCTGCTCAGTTGGCAGAGCCCGCCCCCAGGACGCTGCCGCCAGGCTGGGTTCGCTCCATTAGCACAGGGTTAATTACCTCCGATGGGACAGGTCTGCTTTGGCAGGTGGGCATTCCTTTCTGGGCGTCTCTAGGCCTCACTAGCTCCTGACCAAGCTCATTTGTTATGGTGAGACAGCTCCAATAGGACCATTTTTCAAAGGCAGACACAGGCCCCTCCTGATGGTCTTCACCAAACATCCCTAGGTCTACCCCTGGGAAAGCAAGATGTTCTGATCAGATTCTGCCTCCCTGACCCCAACCCCGAGTTGGGGCCTTCTTTGCACAGTGGTGTCTAGGCCAAAGAGGTCATAGGCTGGGGTCATAGGCTGTTAACGGACAACCCCAAGCCCTGCCTTTGGCCCCAGTGAAAATGTCCAGATTGAGATCTACCTCCACACCATGCAGCAGGCAACTGTGTGGGAGCCCAGGTTCATGCAGTCCCCCTCTGGCCACTGCTGAGACTTGCACTGTGCACAGGTTTGACCAGCTTCCCACAGGTTCAAGTTAACAGCGATCCACCTTACTCCAGGGTGGATAACACCCACTCACCATGATGTGGACTTCCGAGTGTGCAACTGGGCAATGTGAGTGTGTGTGTTTAGGAGACAGCTAGTATCCACGGGGTAACCCTTGACTGGTGGCATTGGGAACTGATTGGGCTAAACACTGCGCTGCAGAGTAGCTCTGAGCCATTTCACAAGGTTTCCCAGAGCCCCAGTTGCCAGCAGCTGTTACCCATCTAATCACACACCATGGGGTTTATCTTCCTTCCCTGGCTTGCTCACCATTTTGCACCTGCTCCCTGGAACCACCTCCTCCCTGCTCCCTTGCCAAACTACCTCCAAGCAAGTCATTTCCCAGATTGCAGTTCCAGGGACCCTCTGATTGAGAGTCAGAGTGGCCTTAGGAGACAGACCCTTAGAAGAGAGTTGGAGAAGGGCACTGGGAGTCAGACAGCACAGGGACTCATTGCGGGTCGTCAGTGGCCCAATGTGCAGGACAACCGCACATGCTATGATGCACAAGGACATCAAATGACAAGGTGACTCACATCCCTCTCACATCCACAAATGTGTCTCCCCCAACTCTGACTTCTGGTCACATATGGAACTGTCTAACACCAACTGACACATGGCAGAAAAATTCGGGTGCCTGGATCAACACAGTGATCCCGGGGCTGATGAGAGATGGACCTGGGGTGCTTGGCTTACATACCCATGGAAAGGCAGAGTTCCCCATGTTGCTCCCCAAGTGCTGGGCCTGGGGATGGTACCCCAGAGCACAAGGCAGGGAAGGGTGGGTGAGGCAGGAATAGGCCCCTCCTGAATCCTCTTTGTATTCCTTGAGGCTTCCTGGCTGGTACCTGATTCTTGTGCCTGATCGTCAGCCTCCAACTCCTGCTTGCAAAATAAACACCTGCCCCTGCATGTATTACTCACCTTCCCTAATTAGCTCCTCACTCTCCTGGCTCCCCACCCTTCTTTACCTCGCTGCCATGAGCACCACCATGCAATTCTCTCTGCACTTCCTGGTAATCACAATGCCGGGGCAGTAGGGTCCAGGGCAGCCTGGTCAGAGTTGGAGTTAGGACTAGACTCCCTTCTGTGGCCATAGTCTATGGCCAACTTGTGGGCACTTGTAACAACCTGCCCCCTACATCGGGACTCCCACCTCCATCCTTGGGAGCAGAAAGACTGGAAGTAGGGGGTATTGCAAAAACAGTTGAATTTAGTTCAATTAATTTGTTATCATTATTTACTTGCATGCAGAGACACTGCTTTAGGCACTGTGATTTCTCAAAAATGCCCTGGGGGGTGTCCATCTCTGGGGAGCACAGTCATAGGGAGAGCTGGAAGTGCAAGGGTATAGGGTAAACGGTCAGGCCTTTTCCTCCACTAGCCTCTATTAGCTGCACCTGTGGTAGTGCACCCTCGCCCAGTACCACATGCCTGGCCCAGTGGGTGTGTGCATATGTGAGTGGGCCCACCTGGGTCTGGGAGAAAAGGCTAAAAGGGCAGTGTTAGCCCTGGTGGAGAGAGCGTGGCAAAGAGAGACTGTAAGGCAAATGCAAGACAGAGAAAGAGGCCAGGGAAAGAGCAAGATTTCTGTGGGACTGGGGGAATAGGCTGCTTCCCAGCAGATCCCTATCCCTAACCCTGCCCAGGCCTACCTGGTGTATCTGTGTAACTGCTAGAGCCAATGAGAACCTACCGAGATTGACCTGCCTTGGCACTACAGTTGGCATCACGACCAGGACAGTTGCTCTACAAAAGGAGATGGACTCCAGTGTCCATGCAGGATGGGGCAAGGGGATTTAGACCAGGGAGATCAGGAAAACTTCCTATAGACAAGGCACATGGCAAAACCTATAAGGATGAGGCAAAGGCTGAGACCTGTGTTTTGAAGTCGGGTGCTCTGCGGCAAGCTACCCCTCTGACTTTCAGCCCTGTGAAAGCCTGAGGCAGCATGTGGGTGGAAGGCAAATGATGACACCCTAGGTTGGACTCCTGAGCACAGTTGCCTCTGCTGGGCATAGAAGTCCACTTAGGATGAGGCTGCAGGTGGGAGGAGGAGATGCAGGAAATACTCATGGGGCAGGTATTCCTCACCTTCCCCGGGTTCTGATTTCCTGCTCTCCGAAGAAAGACTCAGATACCTGGAGGCTCAGGGACCCTGGTTCATCCCAGCCCTTGGCATCTTTCTACTGCCCTGGGGTTGGTGGTGGGGGATGGGGTGGGCTGTGAAGTTTGCTGCCTCATCAACCATCTCACACTTGCAGAAACAGAAATCAGAGAGGCTCAGACACTACCTGAGGTCACACAGCTTGGGCAGGGCCTGCCTTCTGCAGCTGATGCAAGTCTTTGTCCCCTATACCCCTGCTTGGCTCAGGCAGCAGGCTGGGGAAGCCAAAGGAAAGTGGCCCCTCCTGGAGGAGATACTCACACTCAGCCCAGCAAAGAGAGGGTGTTCGCTCCTACTCCTGGTTCTTCAGGAAATTATGTGATTCTACTGGGGCTCCTATGCTTTTTTGGAGCTGGCTGTTCCCAAGGCCTTAGCCAGGCTGCAGCTGGAAGTCTGTTATTATTCATTGATTCTCTCCAGGGCAGCTGGGAACCCGCCTTTTAATTGTCTTGTCTCTGTCCATCCTTTTATAGAGAAAGAGACTAAGAGGCTAGAACAATCAGTTATCTCATTATGGATCAGTGCCTAGGAAAGGAAGCTCCTCAGTCAGGGTCTTCTGCCCCAGGGAGGGGGAGTGCTGGCTGGGAGAGAAGCAGTATCATTTCTTCAACACCCGAGATCCACATGCCAAACTCATCCCCACCAGCCCAAGGAAGATTGCGCTTGGCTTTTGGTTCCAAGAGGTCATGACCTAGGGATAGATATATTTGGGAATGACTGCAGTGTGTGTGGGTGGGTGGAGATCAGAAGGCATGAATATGTAACCCCCAAACATTGCTCTCTGTCTTTTACTGCCATGGAGAGGATGGGGAACATAACTCTGGGATTCAGAGATTATCTTGTCACTTCTCCATCTACTTACCCATTCACCCACCTATTCAACAGTTCTTCCATCCATGCATCCATGCATCCATGCACCCATCCACCCATCTACCCATCCATCCATCCATCCATCCATCCATCCATCCATCCATCCATCCATCCATCCATCCATCCTCCACCCATCCATCTTCCAACAGGGTAGGGGAAAACTGGCCTTTATCAAGCCTATCATACTTTTCAAAGCAACTTTCTTTCTCTTGTTTCCTTAGTTTGCTTCCATTTGACAAATGGGGAAACTGAGGCCAGAGGACAGGGACTTGCTCAAGGGTAGATAGGACAAAGCAGTGTCTGGGATGGAGGCTCAGTGTGAAGCTGCCCAGTGGAGCCTTGGACAAAGGCCTGGGCCAAGGGGCAAACAGGTGCTGAAACACTATTTGTGCCCACTGAACAAGTGACAAGGAGCTGTGTCTGCTTGGAGGATGGGGCACCTTTAGTTCTGCCCAAAGTCTTTATCATGTTGCTGACTTTTTAAGCTGAGGGGTCTTTGAATTCTCACGGAGAAGTTGCTATTAGCACCCCTGAACGGACTGATCCTCAACTAGAAGGGCTCCCTTGAGAGGAAGGGACAGGGACTGGGTCTGAAAGGAGGTCTGCTCTTTCAGTGCTCCCCAAGTGCCACCTCCCCCAGAGGAGGGGGTGGCATGCCCATGGCATCACAGCTCAAGCAGTGTAGAGGAGGGCAAAGTTTGTCCCTCCCTGGAGCCAGCTGCCAATATCATGCCAAAGGGGACCCTTAGCTGGACACTTTTTGGGTGCATATGCTTTTGGGGGAGTGCCAGCTGCTACGATTACTCTGGCTGGCATTTGTATACTTGGTGCTTGTGTTCTAATTTGGTTTTTAATCAAATTTTTGGAAGTAAAATTTACATACAGTAAGGTGCACACATTCAAATGAAGAATTTCATGTGTTCTGAAGAATGCATACACTTATGTAGCCACTACCACACTCACCATGGAGACATTTCTACTACCTCCAAAGTTCTTTCTTGCTTTTGGCAAGTAGTCTCCCCCACCCAACCGGCCTGCATCCTTTCACAGTGATTAGCTTTCTCTTTTCTATAAATTTAATCATACCATACATACTCTATTGTGTCTGGATTCTTTCCTCTAGCAGTGTTGGCAGCGGTCTGTGTCATTTATGTAACTTACAGGAAGCAGGTTGTGGGGGGCTCCATTCATGGCTGTGCCACAGTTTATTGGTCCCTTCACCTGCCGATACTTACTTGGGATGATTTTAGTCTTTAGACATTATAAGCACAGTTGTATTATGTGTGTGGACAAACTTTTGTGCAAATATAGGCTTTCATTTCCTGGGGTTCACATTTAGGAGTAGAATTGCTGGATCAAGGACATTGGAAAGTGTTGATTTCTGAGAAAGTGCCCACCTTTTGTAAAGTGATTGTTGCATTTTACATTTTCATCAGCAATGGGATTCCAACTGATCCATGTCCTTGGCCACACAAAAGGGGTGGTCAACCTTTTCAACTGGGCTATTCCAGTGTAGCAGTGGTGACCTGTGGTTTGTCCTTGGGACTCTATTGGGATGACCTGCCTTTGAATCACCTGCAACTCCCTCCTGACTGTGAGGTCTTCCAGCTATATCTACCCTTTGCTTTCCCTTAAGACTTCCCCAGCTGACAGCTGCGCCCAAAGTAGGTACTGAGTCAGTGTTGAGTAGACATGGCCAAAGACACAACCAGGATTTTCTGCAAAGAGACAGCTGTTTTCTAAGTCTCTGTCTACTCATTCGGGAAAGGGACACCTTCCTTCCTGACTCACAGGACTGCTTTGAGCTATGATTCCAATGAGCTAAAAGGGGCACCATCACTCTGGGGACTGCCAGCACTAACACCAGTAGGGGGCTTATGTGTCACCTCTCCTCTTCTCATTACATCCACTGTGCTAACATGGAAACTGAGGCTCAGCCAAGCAGAAAGACACTGGTCCACATGGCTCCGAAACCTATTCCTTATAGCTGTAATATGAAACACCGACTATGGGGTCACCGAGAACCAGGACAGGGGTTTATTGGCGTCATGGTCAGCAGACGGAACCCTGCTGGGGTCCATACTTCCGAGTTCCTTTCACCCTCCCGGCAGCTCTTCCGGCAGCTCTGGTCCCTGGGGCTCCACGCCACGTCTGTCGTTCCATTATCCTAAGCGGCCTCCCCGGATCCCATTACTTCACTGCTGTTATTATTTATTCATCAACGGAGCCCTCAGCCTGTGGATGGGCACTTACCTTGATGTCCCTGACAGCAGGTCAGGAGCCCCACTCAGGGCATATTAATCACCAGCCGCGCCAGTGGGGAGACTGTCTCCCCTGAGAGAAGAGATCACATTGCTGAGACAGAAGCTTGTCAGCACATCCATTTTCCCATGGAGGGATCTGCCCCTAGTGTTTTTAGAGCTGGGTGAAACTTACAGGACATCTGTAAGGCAGGGAAACTGAGGCTTGGAAGGGGGAAGATGTCCCCCATTTCACTGAAGTGTTTTCTGGGATTCTCTACACATAAAAACGCACAATGACCATTACTCCATTTGCAGAGAAAGGGTTTTACAGTTGATGTCTATTCTCCTATTTGATGCTCATAATAACCTCTCGAGACCAATAAAGGCTTTTGATAGATAGACCAACAGATAGACAGATAGGTAAGTAAGAAGGAAGGTGGGGGGGAGAGAAAGAGAGAAACAGAGAGAGTGAAGAGACTCATGAAAGAAATTACTGAGTGTCACAGTGTTAATTCACTAAGCTGGAATTGAGACCCATGTTGCTTACCTGGAAATATGGGATGTATACCTCGCTCCTCCCTTTTCTCCTGCTCTTTTGAAAACAAAGCTCTTTCTGGTTGACTAGGACAGAATGCCCGTAGGGTCTGGGCCTTGCCTGGCCCCCGAATGTCTCAGAAGGGCTGTCAGCCTCACCCACTGTTGGGCCCTTGTTCTGTCACCTCCAGCTCTCAGGAGGAGAGCCTGGCCTGTGGGCTGCTGGCTGGACAGGTGAACACATTGGTGTGAAGGCTGGAATTGGTCAACCAGGAATTCTGGATCCCCTCAGGCTTCCAAAAGAAGTCTTCCCAGGCCCCTTCTTATAGGAATCTTGCCCCATTTGAGTCCATCTGAGACCTTACTGACAGCCTGGGGACTTAGCAATGGAGATCACCTACAGTCTGCCCCTGACTCAGCTCTAAATCCCCCATGGCTTCTTAGCACCCTCTATGAAGGGAGTAGAGGGATCTCGGAGGCTGAGACCAGTTTTCACCACTGCCTTTCACAAAGGGAAGGAAATCTGGCATTGAGGAGTACCAGGGCCTAGAATGTCCTTTGAAGAGTTTTTTTTTTAAATGCCCATTTTGCAGATTTGAAACTGAGGCTCAGAGTATATGTAACTGACCCCAGGCCACACTGCTAGGAAGTGTCAGAGCTGGGAGTCACACCTATGTCCTGTATCCAGACTCTAAGCTCTTAAACCCACAAAAGGAAGGTGTGTGAGAGAATGGACAGCTGTGTCTGGGGTGGCTCCAAGGGTCAAGCAAGGAGCACAGAGTGGACGTTGTGAGGAGGCAGAGCTCAGCTTGAGACACTCCATAGTGCCCGGACTGTCCGGGGCAGCTGCACTGCTGCTGGAGAAGTGGGAAGGAGCTCCCCATCCTGAGAGGTATGCAAGGGGATGCTTGTTGCCCATCTTCATGTGTTGTGGGTGGGAAGTGGCTGGTCTGACATAAGCAGACAGATCAATTAAATCGGACTGGAGGGTAAATTGTGTGGCCTTCACTAAGAAGTAGTCCAGCTGGATACAATCTGGCTTCTAGAATCACCCACCCACCACTAGGCCAGAGTTCCCATCACCCTCCTGATTGTGCCTTCCCCTGGCATAAATAAGCAGCGCTGGCTACAAATCAGCAGTGTACATGGTAGTTGCCTCATCGCACCTGGCGAGGGAGACTAGACACATCTCCTCTCTCACTCTGGCCATCGGTATCCCTCCCTGCACCCTGAAGGCAGCCTGCACCCAGCGTCTACTCAGTAATTACCACTGAGCAGTGGGGGACGAGCCAACATGGGCTGCACTGGAGGGCTGAGCCTGTGGTTCAGCTTGGAAGGGAGCAGAAAAGGAAAAGAGACAGATCCTGGATACCAGTCACCTTGCTTTGAAGCCAGTTCATTTCACCACCCCCAAAAGAGCCCCCCACCGCCCTTGTTGTGCCCCACAGATCACCTCACAGGCACCTTGAAAGAGTCCCGGGAAGTGGGTGCTGCTATTATTGGTCTACTTTACAGACTGGAAAGCAGAGGCTGTCACCTTCTCAAATCAATTCCCAAGGGGTGGAGCTGGGATCCACTACCAGGCAGAGGAGTCCAGAACCTGACTCCTTAGCCACCACCCTATGTCACCAGGCAGAGTGAATTGGCCATAGGGTGGAGAGGGGTGGGGGCTGCAGGGGACAGAAGCAAGAGCCCAATGAGATCAAGCCCCTGTGGGGCCAGGGCTCAAGGTCTTCTGGAGGGAGTGGGCCTGAGCAGGACTTCTGGGATCCTCAGAGACACAGAGCAGAAACACAGAGCAGACCATAGAACTAGTATTCACTCTGGAGCCAGACAGGCTAGCATCGTCCTTGTTCTTGCTGTATGAGCTTGGGCTAATCACTTCACCTCTCTGAGCCTTAGTTGATCTCCAGAATCATGGGGCAATAACGCCCAATACCTGGTTACTGTGAGGAGGTAGTGAGACTGACAACTTCATGGCTACAGGAGAGACAGGGAAGGAGTGGCTCTCATTTCAGACCATGGTTCCCACCCAGGGGCTCTTTCTGGGTGGGGAAGATGGAATCATTTTCAGAACCTGGGCTTGGGCTGCACTCTGGCTATGTCTGGTGGACAAGAGAGAGCAATGGTGCCTTTGGATTATTTTGTCTAGAGTTATTTTCTGCTAATCTAGGTCAGTCCAGCCAGGGGGCAGTATGAGCTGCCTTTCAGTCCAACTGCAAAATGCAGATGGCCAGGACCCTTGTGGAACTGAGAGATGCCAGTGTGGCTTTAAAGCTGGACAGGGCCTATCTTAAAATTTTGTTTTCTGGCTCCTCAGTACCCCTGGAGAGGAGGTCTAGATGCGAACCCTGAAGTAGTGGTCCTGAAGCTGAGAACAGAGTCACCGGGACTCCTAACTCCTTGAGGACACAATCCAAGCACTCTTGATACAGGTTTGCTGTGTGACCTTATAGCATTTCTTCCCCTCTATGGGCCTTTGATGTTTATTGTTGGCATGATGAAGTCTGAGAAGGGTGGGTGGGGAGTGATGGAGATGTACACACAGTAGGCTGGCGAGGGAGCTGGTGCAGTATGGGATGATGCTTGAGAGTACCCATTTTCTTGATGTCAACCATGGACAGGTGGGCAAGAATTCAGGGCCATTGTCCACGTCTCTGGGAAAGCCCAGCCAAGCCTCATCCTGCACTTGAGGCCGCCAGTAGTCCAGGCCTGACCTTTCTCCCCATAGAGGAGTTCCTGGGTTCTGAATATCAATGGTGCTTTGCTCCTGGAAGATGCTGCCAAGAAACCCCATGGTCACTCCAGCCCATGATGGCCTTGTTTATATCTGCCGCTGTCTTTTAACTCGCTATCTCATTCTGTCTTCCCCAGCTATGGAGGGTGAGCTCCTGGAAGCAAGAGGGGAACAGAGACTGGGTGTCTCAAGGCTGGATTCCAGGCCCAACCCTTCCTTCCAGAAGCTGTGATATCAAGCAAGTCACTTCATGCCTCTGTTAGTTTTATCAATAACATGGGAGTAATATCTGCTTTGCTTCCTTTTCTGGGGTGTTGTGGGGCTCAAATAAGCTGAAGAGCATAGAACATGAACCTGCTGGGTATAGTCTGAAAGACAGAGGTGGGCTGGACAGTCCTGGCCTCAAGCATTGTGCTCTGGTGGGTATGATGGCCACACTCCCAGTGAGGGCTGTGGAGAGTCTGTGCTGGAGAGAGGTTTATCTAAATGAGAGCATGAGGGAAGGTTTCCTGAAAGAGGCAGGTAAGTAGGCAAGATGTCGCTGGTCAGGGGTGTGTGTGTGTGCAGTGTTGACAGAAATGTAAATAGGAACAGCAGTTTCCATAAAGTATCACACTGGGGCTACACAATTGTAACACCCAAACCAGCAAGCAACCAACAAAGCTACCTCATTCCTCACCTTCTGGGACTTACAGTGTGGTGGGGAAAACAGACATTGATCAAAAACTCAGCAGAAGAGTTTTTTTCTCTTTTTTCTTTTTCAAGAAAAAGGGAGCACTGTTATTAAGGGAGGAACAATGGTTTCATAGGGGTTTCTAATTGCCAGGAGGTGCCAAATGCTTTGTACATAAGCACCTCCTCTTAATCCTGACTCACACAGACACTGTTGGGGTCCTGGTCCATCAACTGGGACAGCAAGCTTCAAGAGGTGAAGTAACTTGCCTAAGGTTGCAGGCTTGGGGGGCAGCAGAACAGGATTGGGACACAGGTACCTGGCTGCAGACACCCCCTCCACCTTAGTGTACTCACTAGCTATTCTGCCTCTTACATGCCTGACATAGGTGATCTCTCCCAAGTGTTTCTCCATCACCCCTAGCCTTTCAGCCTTCGCCACAATAGCCTAAGACATCAAAGGCCCAGAGAGTGGAAGGGACTCATCGAGGCTGCACAGATGCCTGTGTTAGTGTTTGGGATCAGGAATGGCTCTGTGGGGTCTATCCAGGACAGTGTGGGAAGCAACAGGGTACTTGGAAGGGCTGAGCAGTGTACCACCAGCTGCTGGTGGTACACTGACTGTGGGGGATGAGATGAGAATGAGGATGTGTCAGGTTGACAGATGACAGTCCCTCCCTGACACTGAAGCACGTGGGACCCACTGTTCCTTCCCCCATATCAGGGTCTCCTTCGATTGTGAAGAAATGCCAGGGCAAACAGGAGGGTCCTGAATTGTCTTTGACTGCATTGGAGACTTATAGTAGAAATTAAACTCAATTACAGAAGTATATCATCACTTCTCTGTGCCCTGATTTTATAGACTTGGAATCACTCCCCAGGAGATATATCGGCATCATGAGTCTGATCTCAATAGGGAAATCAAGGAAGGCTTCCTGTAGGAAATGATGCTTGGGTTTAATTCTGAAGGAAGAGTAGAAAATAAGCAGTCAGGGAGAACCACCACAGAGAGGGGAAGAACAGCATGTGCAAAGGTCCCGTGGCAGAAAACATCTGGTAGGAGGGAAGGAATAATGAAGCACCTCTTGCCATCATATGCAAGTGGCCTGTTGATCCTGACATGAGCCAGGACTGTAACCAGTGCAGCTCCTGGTCATTAATGTGGGGACCCAAGGGAGTAGGTTCTCAGAATGCTCACATCATTGGTTTTTCATCTGCTCAGACTTTGTTTTTTATCAACTCTTGGACTCCTGACATCTCTATCAGTCTCCAAATATACCATAGCGAAGAGAAGAGGACCCCGGGAAGCACCCTTATGTCCTGCTGTGGAAGTGAAGATCGGAGAAAACCACCAACTCGCCAAAGGTAGCCCAGCCCACACTGCAGAACAGCTATGCAGGGCTGAGGAGCTGCCCCAAGGAACAAGCTTCTGTCATCAGGGTGGAGGACTGGATATGGCTGTTCCTCAGCCCTTTCCCAGGTTCAAGAGGTTTCTAGTGGGCAAAGTGATAAATAATAATGCAGCAGCAGCTGCCTGATGGAGGTGGGAGGGTGGGGGGAGGATGGAGCAAATGGTCAAATCAGAACTCATAGCCACCCACATCTACTGGTCTCAGCCATACGGCCACATGGTGACCACTTCAATAGCTAAGAGGACTGAAAGCACAGAAGCCCAGCTGTGACTGAGGATGGCTCTTCCAGCAGAATTCCAGCAAGACTGGACCCCAAGTATCCCTGAGCACTCTGGCTCTCTGTGGCTATGGAGATACTGTTGCAATACTCAAGGTCACCAGGAGGCTAGTAGCAGAAGAGTAGATAACCAACCCTGTCTCCTCTGTCAGTAACTCTGCCATGTGGCTCTGGGGACCATGGCCAAGGAGAGACAAGTAAGAGCAGGGGGATGCAACACCAGCCTTCCCCCCACCCTGCTGGGGTTTGCAAGGTAATTATGCATTAGGAGCTAATATTAATAAAGGCTCTGGGAAGGGGGTTTTAATTCCAGATCTCACCACCAGATTATTGCACATGAGGGAAATACCAGGCCCCCAAACTGTCTCTATCACTTGTCCTCCGTCTCTAAGCAAGCTGCTGTTTTTATTAATTCTGACTGGATTTTCCCAGGCTGCAGGAGGGAGGATGGAGAGGTATGGGGGGAAGGGAGCAAGGCAGTTTGGAGCAGATTTTAGGAAAGATGGACACACACAGTCCCCAGCTCCACCCTACATTTTCAGAAAGGTGACCTCTCTACTCGCTATCTTCCTCTACTCGCATCTTCCTCCATTCTTAACTTCTAGGAATTTTTTTCCCAAAACAAACAAATAAAGGAATACTGGAAAAAAATCTAAATGTCATCAGGAAAGGTTTGTTTCATTTTGGTACAACTACACGCTGTAATGTGTTGCATGTAATGAACTCAAATAATTCATGTGTTGTTGAGGGGAATAAGTTGAGGTGCAGAACAGCAAGCACAGTGTGCTACCTTTCACACACATGCACACACACACACACATTTATATATACGCACATTCATCTGTATGAACCTCATGACCTAATTCAACATAACTTTGTTGTGGAGACAAAAGGCGATAATGTTGATATTAATGCATGGTGTTTTTTTCACATAGTAAATGCTCAATTAATGATTGTTGTTGCTCTCCTTTGGCATCTGACTCCCAAGTTTCTCCCCTTCTGCTTGGATGCCTCCCTGTGACATTTGGGTGATGACCCTTGAGAAGAGTGGGGGTAATCAGTGAGAGGGAGGCATCTGAGGAATTATGCTGGTAAAGCACAAGCTTGGAAATCCCATTACTCCAAGTCCTCAGGTAGCAGACAAAAGAATTAGTCAAGGGCCTGGTGCACAGTAGGTGTTTGCTGCCCCAAAGAAGGGATGCTGTTTGTTCTGCTTACTTTATGTGATTTTTACAGAAATGCAAATGGGGGGTTGTTAGGCTCACCTTGTGTCTCACCTCAGACTCACCCTAACCTGTCAAGGCCCCTCTGGGCTCTGTCCCCTGAAATGTATGTGTCAAAAATGACCTCTGTGTAGTAACTCCTAGGTTATTTATTTCTTTGCTGCAACCTGAGATTTGCTAGCTCAAAAGCCTGCTGACTGTACTCAAATTGTTACATACCCAATAATTTAAAAAATAGTTCAAACAAGTAGATTTTTAACTACTTAGTGCCCACCTAAATAGCCTTGCTCACCTCCACAAAATCTCACCTCACATCTGCAAGCCATTGATAAGAGAGTCACCTCCTCCTCCCCTCTGCAGAGTGACATCAAGCAGACACTAAGTCTTCTCTCCAATCCTCCTCCCTTCTGAACTCTGCACTTGTCACCTGTGTAAGACTCCCTTTCTCAGCTACCCTCTCCATGCACCATCCAATAGAGCTTCTTGTGGTTACACAAGTGTGATGGCTAATTTTATGTCAACTTGAATGAGATTGGGGATGCCTAATCAGCTGATAGTATTTCTGGGTGCATCTGGGAGGATGTTCCCAGAAGAGATGAGCATTTGAGTCAGAGGATGGAGAAGATGCCCTCACAGAGATGGATAGATGTCTTTCAGTCCATTGAAGGGTCAAGTGGAACAAAAAGGTAAATAAAGTGTAAATTTTCTCTCTTCTTGAACTGAGATGTTCATTTTGATGCCCTCAGACATTGGAGTTTATGATTTTCATGCCTTCAAATTCAGACTTAATTATACCAGCAGATTTACTCATTCTTGAACTCATGGAGAGTAAATTGTAGGGCTTCTCAGCCTTCACAACCATGGGAGCCAGTATTTACACATACACACACACATATGCACATGCGTGCTTTTACATACAGGCATATGCTCTATTTGTTCTGTTTTTCTGGAGAACCTGACCAACACATTTTTTCCTCTCATTAGCCCCAAAGTCCCTTGAATTCCTGTCAGTCTCTAAGACCGAGGTTAGGCTGGAGCCAGAAAAATTCAGACAAGCCTCTTCCCAACCTAATGTGCCTTTATAGAAGAGAAGGAAAGAGAAGAAACTGGGGGTAAAGGACAAACCACCATTACCCCCAGCTCACCATCTGTTCTTAGAGAAATATGGCAGCCTCCCAGTATGGGGGGGGGCAGCAGCTAATGAAGAGGCTATGGCAGATCTGTGCTTTCTGTCCTCTGGAGGAGAGAGGATAGGCTCAGCAAGGAAGAGGTCATGGGTACAGGGAGGAGATGATCAGGGAAATCTTGGGGAGCAGTTCGATGTTACTGAACAGGACATATGTTTCCATATCCTACAGAATGTGATTGCTTGCCCCACAGAGACTTTTGTGCACTTGTACCAGAAAAATTGATAGAAATGAACGTGGTAGCATGTATCAAGCCATAAAACAACGGTCCCCAATAGCAATTAGAAAGAACCCAGGTGTCCATTTTCAGCATAAATAAATAGACAGTAGTCTATTTACACATTAAAGTACCATACAGGAATGAAAAATGAAGACAAGAAAGCTGCATGGAACATTGACAAATGTAGAAAAACACCCATGGAGCAAAAATAAAAGTATTGCAGAAAAATATATGCAGAAACTATAATATACATAGAGGAAAACTTGGGTAAAACCCTCCAGGAATTACAATTCAGGAATCCCTTTCTGGAAACATCTACAGATGTCAAAAAAATGAAGGAAAACATAAACAGATGGGACTACATCAAACTAAAAAGCTTCTGTACAGCAAAAGAAACAACAGAAAAAACTAAAAGAAGCCCAACCGAATGGGAAAAAAATTTTGCCCTCCACAATAGTGATAAGGGTTTAATAATGAAGATCCACACAGAACACACACAACTAAACAAAAGCAAAATAAAAAGCCCAATCAAAAAATGGGGAGAACTAAAAAGACACTTCTCCAAAGAGGAAATACAAATGGCCAACAGACACATGAAAAATTGCTCAATGTCACTAGCAATAAGGGAAATGCAAATCAAAACCACAATGAGATACCACCTTACACCAGTAAGAATGGCCCACATCCAAAGAACAGGCAACAAGTGCTGGCAAGGATGTGGAGAGAAAGGAACACTCTTACACTGCTGGTGGGAATGTAAACTGGTCCAACCTCTATGGAAAGCTGTGTGGAGGACCCTCAAATTAATGAAAATGGAACTACCATTTGACCCAGCAATTGCTCTCTTGGGGATCTACCCAAAAGAGACCTCAATGTGGGTATAAAGGGACACCTGTGCTTGGATGTTTATCGCAGCACTATTTATAATTGCAAGGACATGGAAGCAACTTAAGTGCCTCAAAACAGATGACTAGATTAAAAAATTGTGGTATATATACACAATGGAATGATGGAATATTATTCATCAATTAAGAATGACAAATTTGATGACTTTATGACAACATGGATGTACTTAGAAGAAATCATACTAGCAGAAGCAAGTCAAAAAGAGAAAGACAGAAGTTAAATGTTTCACTAATTATGGGATATAGTGAAAAAAATAAACAAAAGCCATGAGGAAAAGATAAAACAAACTAAGCAACAAACTGAAGCACACAATGATGGGCAGGAGGGAAAAGGGGGGAATGGGAGGAGAGGGTGGGGAGGGTAAATCCCTGGGATTGCAATGATGTGAAATTTATATATAAATAAATTATAAAAATATATATGCAGAGTTATCTCATTGATATTGAGCCAAAATAGCAAATTAAACATGATGATTTAAGTGAAACTATGAAGAAAGGTGATGGGAAGATGAACCAGATGTAAGCAGTGGTTACTCAGGCAGGGAGAGAGGGGGAGTAGTTTGTGAGGAACATGCAGAGTCTGCTATAGGTAGGTTTTCTCAAACATTAATGTATGCATGGATCACATATTGTGATCTACTTGTTAATAATTCTTATTATTAACAAGCAGATTATCATTTATAGGGTATCTGGCAGGCGTTGAGAATCTATATTTCCTATATTCTCCCAGGGGAGGCTGCAGATTCAGAGCACACTTTGGGTAGTGAGGTTCAGTTAAGATGCTCTAATGGTCTAGCCCAGGGACACGCGACCCAGTGACACAACAGAATCACTCAGGGAGCTTTCAAAGCACTGATGCAAAATGTAAATTGGTGTGGTAATTATGGAAAATGGAATTTTTCCCAAAACACAAATAGAGCTACCAGGCAATCCTGGACCCCACTCTGACCAGTTAGATGAGACTCTCTGGGAATAGAGGCAGGCATGGATATTTGTCAGATGCTCGCCCATGTAGTTGTACAGTAGTGTCTCAGGTGGAGGCTACTTGCTCAGCTCCCGATCTAAAGGATGGTCCACTAGTGTTCATTTAATTTTCGTTTGTTAGGCTTTTCATGAATGCTAACTATATACCTTTGTCTATATGAAGCATATAAAAAAGTAAAAATTAAGATGAAAAAATTGTATAGTGAAAGAGTCAAGCTGGGAAAATGAAAGGTTCAGGAGGAGACAGAGCGAGGAACCAAAGAGGATTCCTAAAAATGTTTCCATCAGCCAGAAAGCCTACAGACTTGTAGGACCTGTCTGTTTGCACAGCAGGCTGCTGCTGCTGTTGTGTTGGTGGTCAGCCAGCTAGCCATCTGTCGGTACAGGGGTCAGTCAGGCACTAACACGGTTGTTAAGTGGTGGGTCAGTCCATCAGCTACCTAGTCTGTCCAGCTGTCACTGAACAGGCCTGTGTGCTTTCAATCAGTCAGTGAATTGGGCTGCATGGGGGTCAACTGGTCTGTCAGTCAATGTTTTAGTCACTGCTGTCAGGCAGTCAGTAGCTGTTACAAAGTCAGCCTGACTATCTCTCAGTCTGTGGGTCTGCAGTCCATTGCTGTGAGGGTTAGAGTGAATGGCCTGTCAATGCATGGAGCTGTCAGTGACCAGCATGTCAATCAATAAATCAGTTAGTTGGTTAATCACAATGTTACTGAGTTTGAGAGTTAGTCGGTGGACGGTCATAAGGTAGTCAAGATGAAGCAGCTAGGTTAATTAGTATGCCACATAGATATTCTCTATCAGTCAGTCCATTATGTGGTAAACTTTAGTCAGAAAACCCACAAGTCTGTCAGTCAGACTTGGCGATGGTAAGTTTGTTGGCCAGAGTTAGTGAGACAGTCAGTCAGGCAGCATATGAGTCTGTCAATTAGACACAATATCAGTTCGGTCAGACAATTAATTGGCCAGTCACCATGTCTGTGTTTTTGTTGGTGAGTCAGTGAGACAGTCTTCAATCAGTCTCATTCACTCACTATGGCAGCCAACCTCCAAAGTCTATCAGTCAGACACTCCCTTTGTCTGTCAGCCAGCTAGCTGGCTAGTTGCTGAGTCAGTCAGTGAGATGAGAGCAGTGGTCAGTCAGTCTACCCAGTTGTCAGTCAAATGCTGGCTATGTCTGTCAGCCTGGTGGCTGGTAGCTCAGGCAACATGCCAGCCAGGCAGCCTTAGGACAGCTGTTCTACTGAAAGGAGTGCAGACTTGGGGAGAACTCTGAGGCTTGCTCAAAGGTAAGGCTCTGTAGCTATTATTATCTAAGAAACCTCCCGAGTCTCCGGAAAAAAGAAAACAATCCTTCAATAGACTGCCCTCTACTTCCCTCTCCCCACCTCTCTCTCCATTAATGAGGTTCCTGCCACAGAGAAGGGACTCTTCCCGGAGGCCAGAATTGGAGGAGGGGGTAGGTGATTAGTGAACTGTTCCAGTCAGTTCAGGGCCTGCCTGGTTAATCAAACTTGCTAAAATTGCCAGGTGGGTTGGGAGGTAGGGGTGCTCTGACCAGGTCACCTCTTTTCCCTCACCTGACCCCCTCCCCTCCCTTGGGACATCATGTCCTGCCACCAAGACACAGAAGTCTGAGCTGCCCCCTCTGGACAAGTATGGAGCGGCAGGGGCAGTAGCTACAGTGGGCCTCAGGGAACATGGATTTTATGTCATCTCTTATTTTTATCTCTGTGAGTCAAAGAGAAAAAAGGGAGGGGGGTGGAACCAACAGTTGCTGAGTCTACTTTTCATTTCACGGAAGTTCCATTTACATTATCTCATGTAACTGCCAGTGCCAGCCAGTATGGCAGTGGCTGTCCTTGTTTAGATGAGGACTTGTGGCTGGGAAAGAGCAAACTGTGACCCCAGGTCAGTTCCAACCAGGTGTCTGGCTCCACACTCTTCACTTCCCTAGGCTGCCTCTCTGGTGCTGACTGAAGGCTTTCTGCTCCAAGCTTCCCTCCCTTCTAGTTCAAATGCCTGGAGAGGAAACATATGATCTTCCCATGCACTTATGAGCATGAGAAACATCTCCCTTCTGCACTTGTCCTGAGGAACCACTAACCCACTAAGCTTGGGGTGAGGCTGGAGGAGACAGGAGCTGGAAAACAGTCTGGGGTCTGCGATAATTACCTCACTCTTTCATAAACTTCTGGACTGATGGGATTGGAAGGGAGTTTGGAGCTTCATTGGTCTGTGTGCAGTCTCGTTGAAGGTAGACTCCCTCCCACAGCAGTGCAGTCAGCTTCTTTTCGGTTCTCACATTTCCCCAGCGCCAGAGTGCTCACTACCCATCTAAGGAGTCTTTTTCTAGAGTAAGATGGTTTTGGCTCTCCGAAAGCCCCTCTACCTTTTTAGCCCAAACTTTCATCTCAGTTGTGTATTCTGGCACCACCCAGATCAAGCCTCAAGCTTCAAGAAGACTGACCCTGTTTCCTGGATTTGGGGGGTGGGATGAGGGGCAATAACATTTTTCATTGTTTAAGGCTCAGTTCTTTTTGAGGGAAAGAGGAGAATGTTTGAAAGCAGTGGAACGTGCAATGCTCTTGGGTGAGTGTGCTAGACTGATGTCACTGATGACCTCAATTTGTCTCTCCTGGCTATATCTACAGCGTTAAGCAGTGTTTCTGACATTGACTTGCTCTGGTCAATGGGTGGTAGCTAATTTATATAAACAGAAGCCTGTTTAGGCGCTTGTGCATTTCTGCTTCCTCTCTTGAACTCCTGCCACCTCTGTGAGAACAAACCCAGGCCAGCTTGCCACCAGGATATAGCAGACAGGTGGAGCCAAGCCCATAGTCCCAGCCAAGGTTGGCTGACAGTAGCCCCCTCCACCTGGTCCTTCAGTTCACCAGGTACCCTCCCCATATCACTGATGCCTAATTCAGATCAGCAAAACGACCCAGCTAACCCATTGACTCTTGAGAAACGCAAGTTTTATTCTACGTTACTGAATTTGTTACGCGGTAATAGCTAACAACAATCAGCCTCCTTTCTTGGCTGGATGGCTTCAAGTAAGTTATATAATCTCTAAGTTTCTCTTCTGTTAAATGGGGTACTCAGCTCTGCTCTTCTTCCTTCTAAAACAAACAGATAAACAAAAACCAGTTAAAAGAGATCACAGATGTGGAAGTGCATCGCTAAGTGTGAAAAGTGCAGGGAAGGGGTTTGCGCTCAGGGGGAGCCTTAAGGGCTGGTTTGGGTGACTGGTGTCCTGGCGGCTGCATGTCAGAGCTTGCCTAAGCAGAGGGCACTGCAGTATATTAACCCAGCTCACCTCCCTGTTCAGAAGCAGCGTGGCAGGCTGAGTGATGGGGCCAACTGGAGACTTATTTACAAACACAGCCCTTTCGCCTTCACTTCCTCAGTAAGGCCCGTTGGCGGCAAATAAATGAGAATCAATAGGCCAGTTATTAAACTGTAAATATCCCTCCCTTTGAGCTCTTGGACCAGGAACTCTGCCTCTCAGCGGAAGGCAGCGGTGCTAGGGGTCCCTTGCTCTGAACCGCTCAGCTAAGGGGGCTTCCCTCAGCTCCCAGTCTAGCCTGTCACTCCAGAGAGATTCCTGCTACTTTCCAGAGTAAGAAGGAGGCCTTACCAGTGCAGAGCCAAGCTAAAGGAGCCTTCAAGCCACCATACAACAACTGTATTTCACAATGTGTGTGGGGCTCAAGCCCTTTCTTCAAACTATGCTAAGAATCAGAATACTTGCATCAGAGAGGGATGAAGTGTCTACTGGAGCATTATGTGAATGGAGTGAGTGACTACCCAGGGAGTGAGTGACCACCCAGGCCACATGCCCAGAAAGTGACAGAACTCAGACTCAAACCCCAATGCGTGACCTCCAGTGTGGGCTTCTGTCTACAATAGGAGAGGAAGTATGTGGATGTAGACCCGGCCAAGGGTAATGCTGGGGAGGGATGTAGATTTTGAGACAGCTAATGGAGGCCAGAGGAACAGGCATGGTGAACACATAACTTTGTCAGGTGCCTGAGTGTTCCCCAATTTATCATTTATACTTCAGGCTGGTTACCCTGAAAACTGCTCACAGAGATTAGGAGTAGACAGAAGAATAAAGAGAGTCGGAGAGGGAATCAGGAACTAGTGAACTGGTAAGTTTGATAGTTTGGTTCCAGAGAGAAAAGGACACATATATATGCAAGCACACACAAAGACACACACACACACACATACACACACACACTGCATTTTGGGGGCAATGTTACACTTCCTGTATTCCCTGACAATGGGCATCTAAGGAGCTTCATGGAGGAGACTACATCTGAGGTGTGTGAAGGAAGATAGGTGGCACTTATGCTCATTTATAGTTTTTATACATGAGAAAGGAGTGAATACAATCAGGGGGCTTCCTGGAGGAGGTGACTTTTGTGGGACTCAGGATTTCCCGACAGGTTGGCTCCTCTTGACAACCCTGGCTCCATTAAGAGCCCTTGGTCTCTTCAGGCTTTTTGTCCCACTGAGTTGGATTATTTTGGGTGAGTTACAGGGCCTTCTCACAACCTCCCATTATGGTGTTTAGCTACCCATTCTGATTTCATGGAGCAGGGACAGAGAAATGGGTGGACACAGCAACAGTAGCCCCCCCCAATTTCTTTTCTTCCTTTTTTTTTTTACTAAGTTTTTTTAATTTTTTAAATAGAGTGAATATTTATTTACTTTTAGTATTATACATTATCAGTCATCTTTGTATGGTTGTTGGCCCACTTGGAGCTGCCCCCCTCCCTCTAGTCTTCCCCCTCTGGTCACTCTGTCTCCTTTCTCATTACTATTCTTTGGGCCACATTTAGACCTTCAGTCTCTTCTTTTTCTGGAGAAATTTCCTTTTCCTGGGTGAGGATCTGTGTTCCTCGGACACGGCAGACCATGCTGCTCAGATTTCCAGTCTTCACTTGTGTTGGGCAGCTCGTCTGAGCTCATTTGGAGTCCATCAGTGCCCATTCCTCCTCTCCCTGTAGGATGTCTCCTCCATTCTTTTCTCTATCCCTTTTTGGTGTTTTGGTTTTGATTTTTTTTTTTAATTCCTACCTTTAGTTCTGGCCTCTGGTTTAAAGAGCCTGGTTCCTCTCCTTCGTTGGTTGAGAAGTTCCTTGGAAGAGACAGATGCCAACTGATGGTTGGTCTGGGTGGTTTCCTTGGTCATAGTTTGCCACTTAGCTGTCAAGCAGCTGCTGTATTTCTGTGGCCTTTCTTCCACTGTCCAGAAGGGGTGTGCCTTGCTCTTGCTGGAGATGTCTCTGAGCCAGAATTCTGGCTTCTAGGCCCCAGTGATGGTGACTGTGCTGGAGTAATCCTGATCGGTCTCTATAATTGGTCTCACCATCCTGTATTCAGTGGTTCTCTCCAAGTTCTTTTTGGGTCCTACACAGGGGAAGTGTGTGTTCAGGGCTTTTAATCATATCCCTCACATCATCTGTTTCTTCTGTTGGATTATTTATGGTTTTCTTCTTCCTGATGAGGACTGAGTGGAGTGGGAGTAAACCAGAGTGAGTTAGTGCTGTGCTCCTCCTCCCCAACCTGTGCCTCAGCAGGGCTCCCCCCACCCCCTGTGCAAACCAGAAGGCCCCTGTGGGGTGCCCACACCCTAAGCCCTGTCCCTCTAACCTGAAAGTGGGGGCCTGGGCTGCTGAAGTCCTGGGCACAAAGGACTCAGTGGGCCAAGGGAAAGCTAGCAGCAGCCATGGGGGCTGAAAGCCAAGGCGGGTGCGATAGCCCCTCCCGGTTTCCCCAGACCTAGAGGAGGTCCAGATTCCCAAGGGCAGGAATTCTTTGCATGGACTGCATTTAGAATCACCTAGGGAATATTTCAAACTGCCCGAGAAAGACCCACCGCAGATCAATTAACTGAAGCCTGGTCCTTGTGAGCAGAGCTCTGGCATGGATATGTAGGTATATTTCATTATGTGAGTCCATTAGTAGAGTCAGAGTTAGAAACAGTGGCTTATACCCCAGGCCCACCTGGGTTCCATTTGTTCACGTGTGACCTTGGAAGCACTTCTCTGGCTCTTGGGGACAGCTGGCTCTGTCTGGGAAGGGCTGGATCAGCCTCTACTCATAGTGACTTATAGGCGCTTATAGACACCCCTCAACTCCAGTGTCAACAGCTCCTACCACCCACAGCATCCTTGCAGTGGACAACTCTTTGAGATCAGTCTGAACCCTGAACTAGGAAATCCAGTGGACAGGGTGACACTGTCTTCTCAGACAGAAGGGGAAAATGCCAACTTCTCCCAGCCAATCCTGTCTCTGCCCACTTAATGGGCCTGGACCATACCTGCCTTATATTGCAGGGGTGTGTTCTCCCACTCTCTGAGTGTGGTGGCTGGCTCTCCTCTGTGTACCATAGAGGAGAGGGCACAGAACACCAGGAATGCAAGCCAGAAACTGGACAGGCAAGACCAAACCTGAGGTCTGCTTCACTGCAGCTGTGTGACTGTAGGTGACCCCTCTGAGTGTTCACTTCTCTTGCTGAAGAAACAGAGGGCATGATTGCAATACTTAAAGTGCCTCCCCCATAAGGATATTGAGAGACCTAGATGGGATGATCCACATCCAGCCCTTAGAAAAATGGCCGACACATGTCAAAAGTGAGCTGTTATTTTTATCTGCATCCTGCCCATGCTCCCTCTGCACAGTGATGCTTGCCAAAGGTGGACTGCATTGAATAGGACTAGCCACCATCTTGTTTTTCCTGCCACAGATATGAACCCTCATTCTGTGTTTGGAGGACATCCTGCTTCTGCTGGGAGGCAGCACCTGCTTGCTGTTACAGAAACTGAAAATCCCAGCTTCCCTTGCAGTTCTGATGTGGGTCCATTAGCTGAGGCATGCCAATGAGGTGGGCCATGATGGGTATTCAGGATCCTGGAACACAATTTGGGTGGTGGGTAGAGGCTTTGGGGGCAGCATGTGAATGTTAAAGCCAGCAAGAGCAGTGGGCAGCATTCTTGAGGTCCTTCAGACAGAAAAATGGGTGGCTTCCCACGCTCAGACAAGCCTTCCTCAAACTGATTGGGTGGCATTGCAGTGTGGGTATGTTTTCCAGTCATTCCCAATGACTCTGTGATACCCAGTTGCCATGTAGTAAGACATATTTCTGTTCAATTGGGGTGAATTTCTGCTGCATGCAGCTGAGACCCTTACTGTACACAGAAGACTCTGGAGTTTCTATAGCACCTGTTACTGGATTCAGCCACCAGTAAGATCTTGGGCTAGAACCTGCTGTGCTGATCTGTGGGAGCAGTGCTCAGTTTGCTGACATACCTGGTCACTGGCCTTGGTTTCTAGCTCCTCTAGGAGAAGAGCTCAGCCCTTGGGGCACTCCAAAGCCACAGGTTCTGAGGGGAATGAGATGCAAGTTGGGACAGAAGGGGCATGCTTATGATTAGAGGCTCCCTGTATCCAAGGATGGGGCCGAAGTTCATCCTCACTTGCAGGTAGAGAGGTCTGCAGAAATGTTCACTGGTCTGGAAGTCAGATTCCCAGCTGAACTCCAGATACACTTAACAGTGGCCATAGCACCTCACATCTGCACTGAGCTCTACACTCTCACCTCCTTATCTCACTCCTGCCCATTGTACACACAGGGAATTGTAGGCTCAGAGTTCACACTGGCTTTCCCAAGGCTCCAGTGAATGGTAGAGACTAGTCTCCAACCCAGGGATTATAATATCAAAACTGAAAGGGAACCCAAAATGGAGGTAACTAGAGAAGTTTATTGTGGGGAGGCTGACCTGAACTTTTACTGAAAAAACAAAAACAAAATAAACCTCCATGTAATCTTAGAATGGGGTACCTTACAATGGGAGGGAGTGAGCTCCCTGTTAGTGGAGGTGTACAAGAAGAGGCAGGGGATGTGCTTTGGGAGAACTTGTTAGAAAGGTCGATTGTCAGGCCCCACGGACTCTGAAACTCTGGAGATGGCCACAGCTGGTTTTCATCAGGCCCTCTGGGGGATCCTGAGGGGTTCTCAGAGTTGAAAACCATTGATGTTAGTGCTTTTTGAGTTACAGCATTCACTAACCTGAGGTCCAAGTGTAGCACATCCTTCCTGTAAGATGCCTTACCTATCCGGCTTTCTAGGCCATAAAATGGAACATCCCCCTCCCTGACTTATAGGTTGCTTGGGTTCTATCCAAATGGCATTAACATCCTAAACTGAGAGATCTAGAATGACCTGGCAAGGTCATCCAGCAGTGGGCGGTGGCTAGCCTAGGATTTGAACTCAGCTACCCAGTGTTCAGCCAGGAACTGAGTGGGGGTCTTGGTCCTCACTCCTCCTGCCTCACCCCACCTGACATCTTAGGGTTCAAAGACCATTGGATCCTTGCAGAAGTCCTGGGTCACAGTGTTCCCCAGCCCGACCAGCAACAGGCTTTTCTCCCAGAGCCTGGGCTGCTCCGGGCAGTGTGGGCTGGATTGGTTTATTTATTGCTATCATTAATTAGTTTTGTTGGGGATGAAAGACAGGTCCCCGGAGAAGACCAGTGCATTAGAGCCCATTATTCCATCATTGCTCTGGACTCATCGGCAGAAAGCGCAGCCCCTCTCTGCTGTCAGCCCGGCACAATTAATTAACCCGCAGTCCGAGAGGCGGCCCTCCTGCTCCTCTAGGTGGGAAGGCCTCTGCTCTGGCATCTCTGGGCTCTGGGTTTTCTCTGCCCCAAATCAAAAAAGGGAGCAGGGGCTGTTGAACAGGCGCCCACCCCAAGGAGTGGGGGCAAGTGCAGTATCTGGGTGCAGGAGGGAGGCCCTGATTCTTGGCCAGGTCAAATCCTCACCCTAATGATACTGTTATCGAGCACTATCTATGATGTGTCATATATTGGGCTAAATGCTTTAAGCACATATTTAATTCTCACAAATGTCCTGTGAGGCACGTTTTAATTTGCCAGATGAAGAAATGGAGGTTCTGCTAGGGGGAGTGATTTGCCGAAGGCCACAGGTTGAAACAACAGGGCAGATACAATCTGGCTCTGAGTCCTGAGATCTGGTTAGTTTCCTTGCTCAATAGGGTTTCTCAGTGAGGTTCATGAAGCTGGGGGCCTGGCCCTACAAGAGGGGAAGGCAGTGGGCAGAGGGAAGGGAGCGTGTCAAGTAAGACACAAAGGATCAGCTACATGACATACTTGAAAGGGCTTTCACTGGCAGACAGGCAATCAAAAGCTCAGTCCACCTATGAACTGACTGAGCTGGGGTAGCTCCTGTTTTCCCTTTAGGAAATGATTGAACCCGAGGACATTAGTTC
The DNA here is from genome assembly GCA_004024945.1 of Uropsilus gracilis. NCBI lineage: Eukaryota > Metazoa > Chordata > Mammalia > Eulipotyphla > Talpidae > Uropsilus > Uropsilus gracilis. The sequence continues at coordinate 56,298 of PVHY01001548.1, read as the reverse complement.
TTCTCTAGAGAAGCAGTCAATTTGAGTGATTCAGATAGAGTGCCCTTTGGAGTGTTACTTAATCTCTGGGAGCCTCAGTTTCCTCATCTGAAAAATGGGGTAGTAATAGCACTGGCCTCTTGGAGTCAACATAAGTACTAGAGACAGTGCATGAGGGACTTAGCCCTGTGTCAGATAATGTCTGAAGGATTCAGCAAGTGTTCACATGATGAGACTGGTGATTTGGTACCAAGCCAGCTTCACCATGCATCTCCATCAAGTCAAGCCAGTAATTACAGAATTACTCTATGCCATGTAGACACTGCAGCAAATCACCAGAGGAAATGAAAGCTCCAGAATTGTCCTATTGCTCATGGTTTGAACTCTAGGCCTGATTATTTTGCTATAGAATCTTGAGTAAGCTGCCCAAGTTGCCTTCTCCCCTCTAAGCCTCAGTCTCTTCTTCTATAACATGAGAGGGGGAGCAGGGACCCTACCCCTCCTCTGGGCCTGTCCACCTCAGCTACAGCTGCCTCCCCTGAAGGCCATCAATGTCCCTCCACATGGCTGACTCAGGCTTAGCCCAGTGGTGGGGGCCAGGCTGCCTGCCCGAGGGTGCTAAGAAGTTAATTAAACCCTCAAGATGCCATTTGTTAAGAGGGAAGCGATGGTATATTCAATACCAGCCAAAGGTTGGTACAAAGTAATGAGTCTTTCTTTAGCGGTGAATAATGTGCTCCCTCTCATCGTCAGCCCCCCCAGCTCTGAAGGATGGTCCCGGGGAAGCCCATGGCTCATCTTAATGGCCTGGACGGAGAGGAGCCTAGCTAGATGCTCTCTCTCCAGGAAACATCATTGCCTGCTTTGGCTTCCTTCTATTTCTGCCCAGCTCATGATCTCTAACTCTTTTCTCAGGGCTCAGGTGATCTCTGTCTCTCCCCATGCACTCTCTATTTCTTCTTTGCCTCTGCCCCAGCCTCCAAGAAAAGGGTTCCCTATGTTACCAGATCCCACCACACAGACTGTATGTGGAGTCAACCATTCTGCTATAGCAGGCCCAGGCAGAGTTGGGGAGAGGAAGAGGAAGAGGAGAAGGAAGGGCATCTGAGGGCTTGACTGACCCTGTTCCTGAGGGAACATGACTGGCCAGGAGACAGGAAGCTCTTCAAGGTGAGTTTGGGTTAGACTACCCCAGCTCCCACTAACCCGCCTGCACCCCATCATACCCACATACCATCCAACTCCCTTTCTTTCAGCCCTCAACTTCCACAGAGGGCAGTGTACCTCAAATGCTGAGAGTTGTCAGCCTCACCCAGCTGTCCGGCTTTGAGGCCCCACATTGGGGTGAGCATGGCTGATACAACTATTCTGAATTTTATTTCTCCCCAACTCCTTTTGTAAAAGATGGGACTGGTTCTGGTTCTGCCTCCCAGGGGGGATGAAGGAGATCTTCAAAGGTCCCTGGGGAGGGTGAAGATGCATCTGGCTCAGTGACCAATATGACACTCATCTTGCACACCTCACAACTACCTCCTCTGGGCAGCAGACCAGGATGGATACTCTCTCATCCCATTATATATCTTGGGCTGCTGTCCGTCTGTCAACATCTCTGCGGGCACCCCTGCTCAAAAGGAAATTCTGACATTCACTATTGAAATGTGGTCACAGCTGAGAAGTGGGAGCCCTAGAGCCTCTCCCTCAGCAGGTGGGCCCTAGCTTTGTCCCCCTTTGTGCTGGTACAAAGGGAAGCAGGGCAGGAGAGGGAAGGGGTCCAGAGCCTAGCAGGTGTCTGTCACCATCCTGGCAGCCAGTATGGGGAGTGGTTGGAGGGGTGGGGGTGGCCACCATTCATAAGCAGAGCTGGGGACAAGGTACCTTGATTAGGCCCCCAAGATAATCGCTGCACACCTGGGCTGGCACTGCAGAGCCCCCCCCTCCTTGCAGTTGCCCCTTTGTCTATCAGGGGAGTCTCTAGCTTCAAAGCCTGAGATTGCGGCTGATAGACTGGGCTGAAGCCAGGCACTGAAACCTGAGAACCAAATGGAAAATGGTGGTGAGGAGGGGCCTTGAGAATGGGGGCTCCTACAGCTCATAGAGACAGACCTGTCCTCCCCGGGAGAAAGGGGATGTTCTGGGAGTGGAAAAGGTCAGGAGGCTTCCCAGAGCCCGGAGCAGAGAGGACCAAGGAGGAAGAGCAAGCAATGGCTAGGATGAGTGCATACGTGCACGAGTGTGTGTGTGTGCGCGCACACACGTGTGTGTAGTTTACACCTGGATTTACACATGACCTGAGTGGATGGGACACCGGGGTATGAGGATGATCCCTCAGTAGACCCCAGAGGTCACCAGTAGCCCTGTGGGTCTGCGTGTGTATTGCATCTTGTTTCTAGAGATCTGACCGAACAGCACACCTGGTCCTACAGAGGAGTAGGACAGATGTTCTAGGGAATTAAAACCTCAATCAATGAGGGGTGGGGACTGATGGTAAATATTTGGGGATTCTTGCCCCTCAGGGAAGGGAGCAGTTTTGAGCATGGTAATAGCTTATCTTCCAGAATAATCTGAGCAGGATGGTGCTCTGGTTGCTCTCTGCAGAAACTCATTCTCGAATACACCCTCCATCGCCTTTTCCTACCTTCCTGCCTCACACAGCACTCTCTTACCATATGTCCTGGGATCACCTCCTGAATAAATTATTTGCCCCAAATTATTGTCTGAGAGCAGTTTGCATAGGTAGTTCAAGTAAGATAAGGTGGCGATGGGATCAAGTTGGGTCCTGCTACTGTGCCCTATGCAGATGTGGGACAGGAAAGGGGAAAAAGTTAGCTGCTCTTTCCTGAGCAAAGAAGAATCAGAGACTATGGTCCAGGCTATCCAGAGAACCCTCAATCCAGCAGGTGGGAGGGATGGGAGACCAATCCAGGACCTGTACCTGGAACTCACAGAAATCCTGACTTGTGCTTAGGTAGCGACTTGTTGTGGTGGTCGCAGAGACTCGTGGCTAGGGGGCTTTGTGTATAGCTGCATGTGAGTGTGGACAACTGTGAATGTGAGTAGGGGAGTGTGTCTGTATATATGCAAACCTGGGAGGATATTGTCCTGGGTATCGGTGTGTGCGTGTGTGTGTTCGTGCGCGTGTGTCTGTCACTGGCCTCTCTGACTATCTCACACCCCAGGGGCAGCCAGCAGCAGGGTGGGCTATGTCCCCTTGAGGTGGAGGCCAGAATTGACCCCATGGAAGGAAGAACTACTTCAGCCTCCTGGGAACCCAGTGGGACCCTCGGACATGACTGTGGGGAGTCACAGAGAAAACCGCCCAACTCCCATGATAGAATGGGGGTGTCCTAGGAGTAGGAAAGGCCAGGTTCTCTGTTTCCTGTGGGCAAAGAGTCAGGAGCAATTAGGACCAAGATGGGTAGAGCAGGGAAAATGGTTAGGTTGAGAGAGAGATGGGGTGGACCCAACCCAGTTTTATTTAAGATGCTGTTGACCAGAAACATCTCTCACACAGGCCCTGGACCAGAAGCTGCAGAATCAGGGCAGCTAGGAGAAGCACAATTTCGATCCCCGTCCCCTGTCTTTCATGTTCCACATGCCCTCCTCCCCCCACCACCCCAATCTGCCTCACCAATGCCATCAGATGCCCTGATTTCTCTCAAAAAGTGAAATAATGAGTGTGGTTGTGCGTTGAGGGTCAGGGGCCCTTTGTGCCCATGTCATGCTGACAAGGGGCCAGTTTTCACCAGAGTGAATGGTCATCCCCAGCAGTCAGGGTCAGGGGATCCCCCCACCACTGGAGCTGATGCCCAAATCCTGGGGGGACTCAGTCTTACAACATAAATCTCCAGATAGAACTGGGCCTTTGGTGGTGAGCTTATGCAATTTGTACAGATGTTTATCTATAATGATTTACAACGATGTATGTCTGGAACGTGTGTGATATGACATTTCAATTAAAAACGTGTGTGTGTGTATGTACACCTGTACTGATGCAAGCACCTGTGGAGATCAGTGAATCCCAGTCTTGTATCTCACATGGGGAAGGGAAAGCTCAGAGAGGGAAGGTCTCTTCTCTAGGATCACACAGCGAGTGAGGCAGGTGAGGATTAGGAGGATTAGGAGGGCTTCTGGGTCCTGTATTTGCTTTGCACTGCCCTGCTCTGCAGGAGGAAGGCCACACCTCTCTGGTCCATTAGTCCACTGATCAGAACTTTCTACCCTCATCAGGAGTTGTGCAGAGGGGCAAATTTTTCTAAAAGTGAGCCCCAAGTGTTTAACAGAACTTCTAAGACTGACTCCAAAGTCCAGGCTTTCCTGCCAACCCCTGCCTGGAGCCAAGCAGGCTCACTCCCAGCAGGATGATGCCTGCTCTCAGAAAGGTCAAACCAGGCACGCCTGGCTCCTGTCTGCACCTGCTCTCCAGGTCTGGGCTGAATAGTGTCCCCTAAAAATTCCTATCCAGCCAACACCTAGGGATGTGACTTTATTTGTCAATAGTACCTTTGCAAGTGTCATCCATTAAAATGAGGTTGCCCTGGATTAGAGTGGGCCCAATGCAACGGCTGCTGTCCCAGAAGAGAGTATTTGGGGGAGCAGAGGTACCCAGGGAAAACGCCAGTGACATGGAGGCAGGGACTGGAGAGACACAGCTATAAAAGCCGAGGAAAGACAACGATTGCTGGTGGCACCCTGCTGCTGGGAGAGGCAAGGAAGCATCCTCCCCAGAGAGATGGACCCTGCAGATACCTAGATTTTCAACTTCCGCTTTCCACACCTGTCAGTTTCAAATCACCTATTTGCAGCCGTTTGTTTCTGTAGCCTTAACGCACTAGCAGATCCCTCTACACAACGTGGTCACTTTTCTACCCTGGTTCCTGTGGCCTTTCCTGCTTTAGAGCAGGATGAGTTGAAGCCATGCTGGCCGCTTGCTCCAGATATCTCAAGTCCCTTTTCTGCTGCTTCTTTTGTCTTGAACTTTGTTCATTCTGACCCTCCCAGCCTTACTGCCTGACTTGGGGACCCAGAGCTGCCACTCCCACAGCTCCCAGTATGTCCTGGTTGTCCCCTCTTCACCCAGATGGGACATACCCAAATGCTGCCTTCCTCCAGCAGTCACCCTGTCCCGCGGGCCCTGCCTGGCTCTGGCTGACCCTGGGAGCACTCGTTCCTCATTAGTGATGTGCTCAGACAGCGGTTTGCAACTCCCCACAGGCAGGGTTCATCTTGTGCTCTCCAGACAAGTTTGTCACATGAAAGCTGGCTGTCATAATCCAGGCCGGCTTTCTTCTTTAGTGATAAAGAATTGAGACCAGAGCGCTGAAGTTACACAGTCACACTGCCACCCAGGACCAAGCCGAGAACAGCACCTGGAATGGACCTTTGGATCTTCCTGGGGGAGGCAGAGGTCACTTCCTGGGCACCTTGGGGTTTTGTAATTGCCAGGTTTTTACTCCTGACAGCGATGCCTTGGTATACTGGTCAGACTGGGGTGGGTGCCCCTGGCAGGCCCAGGAGAAAAAGACTTGTTGGGATAGATAGATACGAAGGTGCTCCAGCCTGGAAGGCTGTGGGGACTCTCCCTGCCACTGCCTGTTTCTCCAGTTTCACATGTGGCAGGTCAAGAACACAAAAAAGTCAAACAGCCATACTGTCAGATTTTGACTCAGACACATGACCAACATCTCTGAGACTTCGCTTCCTAGTTATCTCTCATGGGGGTTAAAGGAAAGGCACCAGAAAGCCAGAAACACCCAGCAGCTAGTTCACATTCATTGCCATCCCTTTCTTGCACCTCACAACCAGTTTTCCCTGCCTGCTCCCCCAGGTCCTCCTTGCCTGCTCCCCTGGGGCAAGGGAGAAGCTGGGACTATAAGGATGACCTTCTCCTGGACCATCCCCGGGTCAGGCCAGATCAAGCGCAGCTCCTTTTTCGATCCTCACAATAAATGTGTGAATCATGGTCATATCTCCCATTTCACAGAGACGACCCTGAGAAGGTCACTTACCGGGCCAATGAGGAGCAGTGCAACTAAGCAGGACTGGCTAATGGCCATGAGACATTGGCTCTCTTCCTTATTTGATGTCTTCTTGCCACACCTAGGCCAAGTTTCTCTCAGATTTGGGCTAAATTTACAAACACAAGGACCTGAGATAATCTCTCAGGTGGTTCACAACTGTGTGATCAGGTTCCTGGCCAGGTCAACCACCCAGTCACTCCTCTGTCTTCTCACCAGCCCCAAATCCAGGGATGATTTGCTGGTTTCTCCCTTTGCTTGACTTTGACGGGTGAAGAGCTGTGGGAGCAAATCCCCAGGCCCACACAGGTATCAGAGAACCGGTCACCCTCCACTGTGCCTGTGTCTCTTCCACAGCCCATAAATTTCATCTGTCCCTGTGTGGGAAGGATGGAGTGTCCAAGAGATAAAGGGCCTTTCCCACCATCCACCTAGATGGCCGTGCCAGAGCAGGCAATTTTGCTGATGTCACCTCCCTGGAGATATTAAATATTGATAATGCAATAAATTTTCCCTTCACCTACTATGACTCATGTCTTGGTGTGGACCAAAAAGAAAACAAGTAGACTGAGGGGCCTCCATGTAGGCGGAGGGGCAGCCATTCTCCTGGAATTCTGGGAATCATAGCATTCTGGTGTTGAAGGGGTTTAGAAAGGTCATCTGGTCCATCTCCCTGCTGACAGCCTCCAGGCTAAGACAGTGTTCTCTGTGGGATGGAAAATCTGCTGCCCAGTGATCCATCACCATTTTTCTTAGGAGGATTATCTTCAGATTTGACAGGGATCCACGTTGAACAGGAGCCTGATACGTCTGATAGATGATCTCTGTATCTTGACAACTAGGGGACCCAGAACTTGATTCTAAGGTACAGAGCTCAGAGGTCTCACTCTGACCTTTTCCCAACTGTCCACTTGCTGTGTGATCTTGGGCAAGTTACAATGTCTCTGAACCTCAATTTTCCCATCTACAAAGAGGGAACTACAGTGTCTGCCTGGACTATTTCCCAGGACTGCTGAGAGCAGAGCTTCCATCATCCAGAAGCACAGCTTGGTGAGTGTAGGGAGGACCCCCGGGCCACTTGTCCCTTGCAGTAAACAGTTTGCTCAAATGAGACAATAAATATGGAAGGGCTTTGCAAATGTAAACTGCGTGGTAAATGCAAAGTGTTGTGTAAATGTTAAGGCTAATTATGTACTTCAAAAATTAGAAACTTTAAATGTTTTAGAAGCAAAAATGTTCCTAAATTCTTCTTCAATCCTCAGTCTTGAAGGCTCTCACCCAAGTGTGTTGGGAAGAGTGGGGAGCAGCCCAGAGTCCTCTTTCTGCTCCTCCCTTCCCACCCCTTTGCTTCCCCTGGGCTTCAAGCCAGACTCCTGCTCCTGATTAAAAAGACCCAGGAGTGAGTAGCTTATCAGTTACAAGGAATCAATAGGCATTTTCTTTATATTTTTCAATTAAAAGAGTCGACATAGAAAGAGAAAAACTCAAATGCCCTGGCCGTCGATAGCTGTTCGGGTGAGGGAAAAGTCCAGGGTCCGTCTCCCAGGTTGTTTGTCATTGCCAGGCCCTGTCCACCTGGCCTGCCCTCTGCCTCTCCTAGAAGTGCCTGGAGAAGAGCTGGGAGCTGGGGCATCTTCCTAGGGTTTTCTCAGACATTTTGGCTGTGAGAACACTCTCCCGGGCCTTCATTTTTCAGGGAATAAACTTCAGCAAGAAACTCCAAGTTACAGAGATTGGGGTGGAGACCTCTGAGGAAAATGTTCACCCACCGTTCTCATAGCCAGTGGGAAAACACAGAAGAAAATGAGCCTGGGAGGCAGGTACAGGGTAGAAATTAAGTGACATTTGGAGACAGAGATGGGCTGTCAGAGGTCTGATTCGCTCGTTTCTGAGCCCATCCTGAGATGTCTAAGCTGTGAAGCCCCTTCAGGCCTGGGATCTGTGAGTGGCAGGGGACAGCCCCTTCCAGTGCTATGGGTGCCCTCCCCGACTGCTTCACCAGGCCTGAGCACCCTTCTCTCCCAGCAGTTGCTAGTGTTAGCTACTTGCGATCCCCCAACCTCCCAGGCTGGGAGAAAGGCAGTGCCTGAGAGCTTATGCCTGCACCTGGGACTGACTGATATGGGGAGGAAAAAGGCTAACACTTTGCCTGGAGAGGGCGTGTATCCCTCCCCGGTGGGGGAAAGCCGAGGCTTGATTGCTGCTGCGTCCAGTATTTGGCCCAGCTTTTCTTTTGTCCTCATTCTGTTATGGGCTCACCTGAGAGCACCCCCTAATCTGGCAGGTGCATAAGAATCCCTCACTCAGGCTCTGTTTCCAGGAGAGCTGATCCATTCAATACATTCATTCAGCAGGGATTCATTGAGCATCCACTCTGCCAGATGCTGGGCGGTGGAGATACATACATAACCACGACTGATTAGCGCCTGGTGGGAGACGCAGGCAAGCAACAGATAAACAAATAATCAGAGAACATAGGTGGGCCAAAGAGCCCACTCACCATTGAGTTGGGATGGGACACCCAGCAGAGGCAGCTGTAAAAGACAAGGTCCCGGGCAGGGTATTGCTTGGGAACTGGGTGCCTGGGATTAACAAGAAAAAAACTCAGGTCTGTGGAAAGACTGTTTCAGGCCAGAGGGTGAAGATCCTTGATTTATATGCCAAGGAGACGCACAGTTACCTGACACGGTCAAGGTCACAGACAGAAGGAGCTCAAGGACAAAGACTCACTGGGCCCCTGGGAGTCACCAGGATGTCATGACCCCTGACCTCTCCAGCCCCTGTCAAACTCTACAACAGCTCCAAAACCTCAGGAAGTCGTGAAAGTTGTTTTCTCCCATCTTCCTTTTCAACCCCTAGATAAGAAAAGGCATATTTTGCCTGCCTCTCTGGCAATGCTCAGAGAGATGCACACAAGAGGTCAGGTATCCAGAATTGGGGATTTCACTGGAGTCCGTCCTCCCCAGGTCAGGAGTCTCCCAGACATGGGGTTTCTTTGTCTTACTTCCTCTGCACCAGCCTCTGGGTAACCAGCCTCCAGCACAAATGCCCTAATGGGGGACATTCAGGCACCTGAGAATGTGCTGGGAGTAGGGGATACCTGGGGGAGGAATGAATAGTGAGTGAGGTTCCAAAGAAGGAGTGAGATCCATGAGACCAGAAAAGCCCAATGTGGCAAAGCAGGAGGAACTGCACTGTCAGAGGGAAAGGATTCCCTTCCAAGTCGGAAGGATTCCCTTCGACTTGTCTGTAAGATCACAGAGAATGGACAAGCCAGATATATTTCACTCCCTGCTCCTCCCTCCTGCAGCATGGATTGAATGCCTGCTGTGTGCTACACACCATGCTAGGACCTGGAGATGTTATAGCAGTAAGAAATAGACTAGACATCTGTCTTCATGAGCTACACAGGCTGGGCTGATAGATGCAGACCAAGAAACTGCCCTAGAGCACGGTGGAGCCTTGATTTGGGGTAAATGTTTCCAGCTCTCCTGAAGGAAATATATTTCAATTGTGATGAAAAAAGAAGTTGACCCCATGCCCAAGGCCAAAGACTGTGGAGTCTCTGCAAACATAACATCACTGGGTTCTGAACTCCAGATGTAGAGTGAAAAGTGAGCAGCCACAATTTGCATCACTCTAGGGGAAATTTTTTCATCCTGAGAAAGCTTATCTTGGGGTGCTGGACTCAAACCCCAACAAAATCCACTCAATGGGAGGCTCTGAAGACATGGATCTGTTTGTTGAAGAGGTGTCCACGGTCCCAGAGGGAAATAGGTAAGGACTATGCTGGGAAGTGATGCACTGAGGCACCTGGCTGCGTGTGCATGAATGTGCAGGAGGGAGTGGCAATGTAGGGGAAAGGTGCAGTGTGACTAGGAGCTGTGTGACTAAGAGCAAACTTTGGGGGATGCTTGGTCATTGAAGGGGCACTGGCCAACAGGAATCTGGAGAAGACAGGCCTTCATCTACTCTACACAGGCACTTTGGATAGATGTCATGTGCTTAGGGCACAGATGATATGATGCCGCTTTGTCCTTGAAGAACTCTCTCCTTGCCCAGCACATAGCAGGTGCTCAGCAAACACTGGCTGCTGGATGAGAGCAGAGAAATACACTGCTATTAACTTCATGGGAACCCAGAGAACAAGGGGAGCCCAGGCTGGGGAAAGAGGTGAAGTCTGGGAGCCATCCTGGAGGTGATGAATCTGGAGCTGGACTTGCAAAGAAGGAGCAGAGAAGGGAGGAGAAACAGAATCTGCTTGGATATTTTCACACTTAGGAAAGCATCACCAATGTAAAATGGTGAATCCAACAGCCACCTGAGTGTGTATGAGTATGAGTGTGAACCTGTGTATGTGTCTTCTTAGTACATAAATGTGTATGTGTTAAACTATGTGTGAGACCAGGTACAAATCTGTGTATGTGAGGCAGTGAGCGTGAATGAGGGTGAGGGGGTATGAGTGTGAGAGTCTATAAGTGTGACTCAATTAGATTACACATGCAAATGAGGTACTGTGAAGATGTATGTGAATCAGTGTATGTGTGTGAGTATGAGGAGTTGTGAGCACCTGCGAATATGACTGTGTGTGTGTCTGCATATATACCAGGGCGATGGCTGCGCTTGTTTTTGCAATCACTATGATTTGTTGGATTTCAGCCGAGCACTCAATCCTCTATCAGACATAAAGAAAATGAATTTCATGCCTTGGGGACACTGTGTCCAACCCAGATGGACAAGTGCACAGTGTGGTCAGTGGTTACAGAATAGCAGACGTGAGGGCTTTGCTCATCAGGAGTATGGCTCCACTGGGGAGAGCTGCGGCTGGGCCCTAGGAGCCCCTGCGTTGACCTTGGCCTGGTCCCCAACTATCTCCCAGTTTGGCCCATATTCAAGTAGCAGAATGATGCAGAGAAAGACGGCTGACAAGGTACTGAACCCACGAAGCGATCTTTCCCAGACTTGCACTCTAGCTTTCAAAACACTTCCACAGGCTGTGTTTCTCCCTGGGAGGGCTGGGGAGCCTAGCCTAAGGGTCTGTTCTGGCAGCCTGGTGGAGGGCAGCAGAGAGGAGAAGAGAGGACAAGGTTCCAGAGCCAGACATTCCTGCCTGGGATCCAGGGCTACCACTCTCAGTAACAGATTCAGGCAGGTTTGCTCTGCATTGCAATGTGCCCTTCAGCTCTCTCTCTCACACAGGTCTCACAGTCACTCGGTGAGGGTCCTGTCGACAGGTAAGGAAACTGAAGCAGAGAATGCCTCTGTGACCACCCTGATGAGTTCCCTTTCTGTTGTTCACATCTGAAGGCAGTAGTGGTGACAGGTCTGCAGTTTAGCCTGGGATGAACCGGGAGACCATGGCTGGAAGCGATCAGCACAGCACCTGCTCAGGGGATGAATGTGCCATGAGTGGTACCATTCCTCTGACAGGTTTGGCAAGGGTGGGAGGCTGGGGTCTCTCAGAGTCCCCACTTTCTAGCTAATAAAGCCTCCAGGAATTAGGGCCTGGATAAGGAGATCTGGACTGGGGCTGGTGATCCTCCTCATTTTCAAAGGACTAAGACTCTGACCCGAGGAAGGATTGATCTCATGCTGCCCATTTCACTGATGGGCAAACAGACCTTGAGGTGGGTATAACCCTTGAGCCAATCCCACAGGGTCGAGCTGGGGGCAAAGGGCATAGCACATATCCACAGACCCGTCTCCTCACCGACCTCCTGAGATCCATAAGCAACAGAAATCCTTGCCTCCCCCATGCCCCTGAGAAACTAGTTAGAAGCCCAAATTAAACCCCTCGAGGGGAGGTAGCAATGTCAGGGTTTAACTAATCAGTCAGGTGAGCATCAATTCAGGTTCCTGAGGAGCTGAGTGTGTAGGAATGCATTTGTGTGCCTGCTTGTGGGGCTGCTCACCCGGGATTCTGCTCCTAAGCTCAAGGAAGCTGAGGCTGCAGTCTCCTCTATCTTGAGGCCACCTTGGTCAAGCCTGCTCCTTCTAACATGGAGACAATTCTCCTATTCTCCTGCTCTGAGAACCACAGCCCTCCAGTCCTGGCAAGGATGAGCTCCCCACCCCCTTGACATTGAAGACCTGACTGAAGAATCCTCCCTAATCAGGGCTCTGCAGACCAGGCCCAAGGTCTCTCTCCAATGGGTCTTCCCCTACTGGAACAGCTCAGAGGATAAGTGTGGTGTGGGGGGGGCTGTAGGGGATTCTCTTCTGGAAGGTTCTTTGAACAACTCAAGAAAAAATGCATGTGAATAGAGTAAAGATTTTTCAACAAATAGCACAGAACAAATGAACATCCACAGGCAAAACAATAAACTCGGACACCATCTTTATACCATTCACAAAAATGATCGCAGCCTGAATCAAAGACCCAAGAATAAAATGTAAAAATATCAAGCTCTGAGAAAATAACACAGGGAAGCACAGAGGTGCGTGCTTATAAGCAACAGCTTATAGAGTTGTGGTGGGGTCTGGGGATCGTAGTTTGAGTCCTGCCCAGGCAGCACAGTGAGACCTAGTCTGAAAAATATAACTGGGCATGGTGGTACATGCCTGTAATCCTAGCTACCTGGGAAGCTGAGGCTGGGGTTTGTTTGAGTTCATGGTACCCGGGCAACATGAACCTGCAGTTCCACAGGCAAAAATAGCAAGACCGAGTCTCAAAAAATAAAAACAAAAAAATAACAAAGGGAAAAATTAAGATGAACTTGAGTGGGGTGATGACTTTTTAGATCCAACACCAAAGGTATGATCCATGGAGGAAATAATTGGTAAGTTGGACTTGGTTAAAAATTAAGCATTGGCCAAATCAAAGATTAGGAGAAAACATTTGCAAATGGCACTGTTGATGGACTATTTTCTGAAATATACAAAGAACTCTTAAAACTCAGCAATAAGAAATCAGGCAATCTGTATTAAAAAGGTACAAAAGATCTGAACAGATACCTATCAAAGGAAATGTACAGGTGGTAAATACACATGTGAAAAGAGGTTCAACATCACATATCATTAGAGAATTGCCAATTAAAATAACAATGTCAATATGAAACACTACAAAACACTACTATAACAATGGCTAAAATCCAAAACACTGACACCAAAGCTGGTGATGGTGTGGAACAATAGGAAATCTCATTCATTGCTGGGGGAGTACAACATGGTACAGTCACTTTGGAAGAGAGTGGTAGTTTCTTACTAATATAAGCATATTCTCATCATGTATCCAGTGATTGTGCTCATTGATGTTTACCCAAAGAGACTGAAAACTATGTCCAAAAAAGGCTCCATAGCAGCTTTGTTCACAGTTGCCAAAACTTGAAGGCAATCAAGATCCCACAATAGGTGAATGGGTCGGTAAACTGTGGCACATCTAGACAATGATAGATCCATAATATTGTTCGGTATTAAAAAGAAGTGCATCATCAAGCCATGAAAAGATATGGAGGAAACAAATGTATATTATTAAGTGAAAGAAGCCAGTCTGGAAAAGTTACATACTATATGATTCCCAGGATATGACATTCTGGAAAAGGCACAACTATAAGGGCAGAAAAAGGGGCCGTGATTGCCAGGGATTGGGGGGACAGGAGGTGAATAGGAGAAGCAAGGAGGATTTTGTAGGGCAGTGAAACTATTTTATTTGTTACTATAATGATAGAGATACTTGTCATTATACATTTGTCCAAACACCTAGAATGTGCAACAGCAAGAGTGAACTCATGTGAACTATGGACTTTGAGTGCTGACATATCAATTAGGTTAATTGATTGTAATAAATGTGCCATTTTAGTGTGAGATTTTTGATAATGGGGGAGATAGGGGTGGGAAGGAGGTATATGGGAAATCTCTACATTGTCTATTAAATTTTGCCCCTCCGGAAAAATAAAGCTTATTTTAAAAAAATGTGCATGACAAATACTTAAATTCAACTCTGGTTTTATCTTAAATCCATACCAAGCAATCAGGGCAACATTCCCACTGACTGATAACTGGGTTTCTGTCCTTATTATGAAGTATTGCTTTGGTAGAAACTGTTACCCCATTTTATAGACAGAACAACTGAGGCCCAGAGAGGTGAACTCATTTGGTCACATCACACAGGTGGTCAGCAATGGAGGCAGGTTTTGAACCAACGTCCATCTGGCTCCTCAGCTGGATGCTGTCGTCCAAACAGAACTGTAACATTAGAACAACCCCCATTACACTTTTCATCATCCTCTCTTTTGTTTCCTTGGTTCCCGTTTTACATGGGAAGCTAGCCAGCGAGACAAGGCACCCTGCTCACCCTAGTTCCTTTGTACTCATACTTGTTTCTGGGGCTCTCTCCCCAATCTCTGGAGTCTCAAGAGCCTCCATAGGAGTAAAGGAAAATGTCAGGAATATTAAATTTATAATTGAGTAAAATCTGAGGAGAATCATTAAATCACGATTTAATATTTCCCAAATGGTTCATCGACATTTTGAAGATGTATCAAACTCTTAGACTTGCACATCCTGACCGAGCGGATGAAAAGTTAGATGTTTATACTGGAGGCTGGATGCAGAGTGAACTGCGTGGCACTCTAATACCAGCAGTGAGGATTTAAATCCAGAGAACATCCCTCGCCCTCACAATGACCTTCCAGAGTCTTTCTGGAGTGAGACCTGGAGGTCTAGGCATGACACACAAACTACATAACTGCAGATGTTTAAGGGTCCCTGATACCAGTTGCCCACAGTCAATTTCCAGATATTTTGTTAGTGTAAAAAAGTGACTTTAATAATGTGTGGCTTCCTGGCACCCTGGTCTTGGTTTCTAAACACTATTTTCCAATAAAAGGGATCAGGGCTCCTTGGGAAAATGGCTGATTTTAAGATTGGGCAGAGAAAATGCAGGCTCATCCTGGAACATTTTGTGGCCCTAGAAAGGTGGTGCTATAAACAATACACAACAAAACCACATGATGGGCTAATAGCCAAAAATGAAAATAATGGGACTATATCAAAAGAACAGAGGAACCAAACTGCAAGAGCTTCCAGAGGCCAAAACTGGAACAAGCTGAATGACACGATAAATAACAAAATATTGAATTTAACTAATACATTAGAAGGATGAGGGAAGTAGAAAACCACCATTAGATCACCAAGGTAAGATTCACTGCTGCCTGGACCCAGTGACAAGCTGCTCAAATTAAGGGCCAAGTTGTATAGTCAAAGCATCTCCCCCCTCCACCCCAAATTTCTTAATTATCACAGTAGTTTTAACATACGCCCACAGAGTCATATATATCCCAAATGGTGAGTCTTAATTCCTCTCTTAGCAACTTGCTTCTCAAAATGGAGCATGGATAGAGAGTAATGCATCCTTTGAGAGACCTAGCAGACACCTCATAACCTGAAATCAAGGTCCACTTCTCCAGTGAGAAGCCCTATTCATGTCATGGGTCCCTGATGTAGATCCAGTTTTTCACCAATAGAAAAACTGGTGACATTTGAAATTATACAAGATGTTAACATCGCTAATTTTAGGGAAAACTGAATGAGGGTACATGAAAATGCTTCTGTTTTGGAGCTCTCTTATAAACCTAAGATTATTTAAAAATAAAGTGTTTTTTTTAAAAGCAAACATGTGCTATGTTCTTCGTTCAAGATCCCCAAAATGAGAAATGTTAAAATATTACCTTAAGTTAAGCTATTCTGAAAGAAAAGCAATAAATCCAATCTTTTGTTCCTGATGTGATTCAGTGATGCACTCTCTCCACACACACACACACACACACACACACACACACACACACACACACACGGCATACATATACAAACACAAATAACCATATAGGGCTCTACTATGCATTATATAGCCTATTTTATTAATAGCAATCAAGGTTCAATACAAATGTGTGCCAGTAACTACAATTGAAGGGGGCCTCGAGATCTGCTTACTCTTCCCTGTGCTCTATGGCCCTCCCCCCTACATTCTCAGCATTGTAACACCACCCTGTCCCTGTGACAGAGGTCCAAAAGCTCCCTGCCCCTCAGCCCCCCCACCCCTGCCCTGAACTCAGAAGAAGCTGTCTGTGAGGAAATGGCTCATGGCCTTCCAGAAAGAATTCTGAACCAGAGCCAGGAGACCTAGGTTCCAGTCAGAGCAGCAGGGTAGACAAGTCACACACCCTCTCTGAGCCTGTTTCTCTCCGAATAGGGGATCCTTGGTTTAGCCTGGCTCCTCCAAGGAGGCTCCATGGGAAAGGCAGGGAAGCATTGCATCAGTTCTGCACCTGAGCCACAGTACTCAAATCCTCAGCCTGTCCCCTCCTGTCTGGGTGACCTTGGGCAAGTGTATGACCTCCCTGGCTTTCAGTTTTCTCATCCGAAAACAGGGCTGATACGAGCAACCATGTGACGCTGCTGGGGCAGTAAACCAGCGCTAATAAGGGAAAGGCACTGAGCACGGTACCTTTGGTGTGGTCTTGTTTGGTGGCAGAGGTGGTGATTGCTGCCTAGGGTGCTAATCATATACATGCTGAGCAGGTCTGGGGGTTTCCCATACGATGTGTGCTCCCCCAGATGCCAGTGGTGGCATGCAGCCCTTCCTCCTCTGCCTTGGAGTCAGCCCCAGTTGGCATGGCTTTCACTCTCCTGGCTCTGATGGCCTGCTCCCAGATGTCCAGCACGTCCTGGCCCAAGACCCAGTTCTCTAGTGCATCATAAAGCTGCTGGTCTGGGGCAGAAGCTTGGCTAGTCAGAGAACAGGCCTAGCGGAGGGGCCAGGCAGGGGGAGTGACAGGCCATCCTCAAACCTCCTCCAGCCTCCCTGGAGATGTCACAGGCTTAGCAGGGGCTGCTTGACACATGTCGGATAAAATAAGGAAAAATAAATAACAATGTTTATAAGAAGATTAACGAGAAGGCGGCAAAATTTCTCTAGGGAACCTCCTTGGCTTCATCTCAGAGTGACAGCTTCCATTGCCTTATCAGAGACCTAATGAGTTGCCAGGATTTGGGGTCATTAAAAATTCTCCCTGGCTAGGCCCCCTCCCTTGCCTGCCCTCTTTGATGGTGGAGTAAGGGCCCAGTGGGTAGTGGTGTGGGCTCCTGCCCCACTGCATTCTCTGCCTATGGCTGCCCAGTTTGTCAGGAGACGGAGGTGAGATGGTGGGGTCCAACTTGGCGGAAGTAATGAAACACGACGGCCCAATTTGTGCCTGAAGCCCCTCGGGCGGAAGCCTGGTGCTCTGGTGTAGATTAGGCTTCGTGTTACCTTGGCTGCATTCAGAGACAAAAGGGGGCTCTGTACATAGCATGTACATAGCCAGGCATCATATTGCCCAGTTTCATTGGAGGGAGCCCCACCATCGGCTCTCAGCTCCAACACCTCACTTTGCACACCAGAAAATTGAGGTCAGGATGGCCAGAGGTCAGAGGTCGCAGCATCTTCCTGGCCAGAGGTCAGAGGTTGTAGCATCTTCCTGGCCAGAGGTCAGAGGTCACAGCATAGGTCTCTGGACACTTAGTACCTTGTTGGATGTGGTTAGTGGATTACTACATTTTTGTAGAGGGAGCAGAGTGAAGAAGCGATGACAGGAATGTACAGGCAATTCAATTCAATGGGGAAGAATATGTCTAACTCCCATAAGTGCAAGTCACTGGAAGAGTCATAATTGCTCAGAAACCAGGGAGACACAAGCATTGGTCCCCCAAATCCTGAAGCCGGTGTCCACGGCTAACATTTATCACACACACACATGCACACACACACATACACTCATCCCAGACATCCATTCTGTGATCACTATCAGTGCCATCGAATAAGTGCCCCTGCCTTTAATCACCTCCCTCATTGTCTCAAAGCTTATCTTTAAGGAGCTCAAAGCACTTGTAGTATATTGATTTTCTCAACTGCTCATTGGTTCCACTTCCCTTGAGGGAAGAGGAACATGGAAGAGAGAAGATTATCCTGCATTTCAGTCCAGGAAACTAGAGGCAAAGCAGTCTATAGCTAGCTCACTTATGATGCCCCTGATCCATATGTTGTCTTGGTGACTCTACCTGGGGAGTTTGATTTGGTGAGAAGAGTGAGACTAGACCTGGTTTTATAATCATAACCTTTAGTCTGGTACCCTTGTGCAGTGAACAACCTGCTCAACTGTATATGGCAGGCCTGCTATCACATCATCCCAACTGCCCAAGATAGTTCTGAATTCTCCCTCAGCTATGTCTCTAAAGGAATCATAAAGCCAGGAAGGTCCTCCCTATCCTAGGGAGAGGATTTAACCTCTTCAAGCATCACGTTCCTCATCTGTAAGTAGGTGCAATAAGAGCTGATGAGGTAATTGGCCTGAATTGAGGAATTATTAGATGTCACTGTGTTTTGTGAACTATTAAATGCTACATAAGTGTTATTTTGATTTGTTATTCATAAGATTCCTTCTAAGTGCCAGTCATTCATTCCCTTCTTAGTGCTGTACCTGCCATACTCCTTGGGGTGTCTACTAGGTACTGTCCTAAAGAGATTCCTCTCATATGTCAGCACCCCAGATCACCTAGTTCATAGAATTCAGGAGTAGTAAGGCCCCTGAAGTCCCTGGAGCGTTCCAATCCAGGATGACTCTTGAGGAAAGAGAGGAACAGCTCCTTTCCACAGGCAGGGAAGCCCATCCCGACAGACTGGCTGTCTCCACCCCGAATCTGCCATCCCACCTCTCAGTCTTTGCTGTTATAGCTACCTGTTTTGGCTGGGAGAGATCTTAAATCACAGGGCAGTTGTAGCCCAATCCTTTCAGAGTCAAGGGAACTGTCAGACAAGCAGAGCAAAGGGCTCTGATCTGAGCACTGTTCTTGTCAGAGCACCAGAGCTCCAAGACAGTGACTGTGAGAAGCTGTACCTTTCCTCAGTGGAAATCTGTCTGTCTGCACAACTTCTGGCCTAATTTCAGAGCTGCAGAGGTACCCTGCTTACCTTAACTCAGGTATTCAAGACTCAGGCTGCTCACAGAGGCTCAATCCTGGGTGGCAAGTAGGGGAAGAGAAGGTATCCTCTAGTTCAAAACAGCGGGTTGACTGGTTGGCCCCTAGCTGAATACCAGGGTGTTTATTGTGTGACTTGTTCCTTTACAGGCCCAAGTGGGACCACCAGTACAACTCAGGACCCTAGTGAGGCCATGTTTTCCATGGGACTGAATCCCAGAACAGATGGGCTCCTCTCAACAACTGTGGCTGGTGATTCCTGAGTCTCTGGTGAGTGTGACAGGTGGTCAGATCTGCATCCTTGACACTGGGTCCCACACGCATCTCCATCAGCCATGGGGTTTCAGCACTGCATTCACAAACAGCAGCAGAAAGGCAGTCTTCATGTCATTTACTTTTGAAAGATAAGGTCCATTCCAGGCTGGCCCTGTAATGCTCTCTCAATTGCATTTCACTCTCAGTTGCATCAGGAGACCCTGATGATAAGAGTAATAATCACTGGTATTCATGGACCACAGCTCTGTGCCAGGCAGGATGCTAAGGATCCCCTCACAACGGTGAGAGGTGGAGATGATTGTGCAGTCCATTCTTCAGGTGGGAAAAGTGAGGCTCAGAGGCATGGCTCTTGCTGTGCTAAAACAGTTGGAATGGTTTTGAACCCTGACCTAACTGACCCCTAACCCCATCAGTTACTGGGTGGGGTCTAGTCACCCCAGGAAAGTTCCTGATCAAGTCCCCAGGTCCAAGAGTGCCACTCTTGGACCTGGCCTGGGGTCTGGGCAGAGGGAGGGTGGAGCTGCAAACCTGGCAACTGCAGAGTCTACAAACTCCTGTGTGATGGAACCCCCTTGTCTCCCAAATTCCTCTCCCACCAGGAGCCCCTCAAATACTATCCTCTATTCCTCTTCCCCTTGGCATGATGAGTCATGTCCTGCACTGTGGGGCTTCAGTGTCTGCTTATGAGGGACCTGCTGACTAGTTCCTATCTCCGAACTCTGCTTGGGGATCCAAAGCTCATTAGCTTCTATGAAACATCCTAGCTGCTTCAATCCAGCCGGTCAGGGGTGCGCAGGAGGCTTGGACTTTGCCACCCTCTTCCTACCACCCCCATCAGTACCTCAAAACACTTCTTTTGGTGCCCATTGGGAATTGCTTATTCTGGTTTACCCAAGAAAGGAGGCTGCCCCCCCTGCAGCCTGGTGCCTCCTCCTCTTGGTCCCAGAAAGGACCCTGGTCCCCATGTTTCTGTGACTCGGAAAGGGGAGAGAGGAACGAGCACTGGAGGGCATTTGTTTCTCCTCGACAAAGCAACTCATTTCTTTAGGCAAATGAGCTGGGGAGGGAAGGACACCGCTGGAGACCAGCAGTGATTAATTAGAAAGGAAATCAGTGGCCAGCACAGAGGGGACGAGGGTGAGACAGGAATGAGCGAGCGGCTGGAGGGTGGGCTCAGGGCTGGCTGGGCAGGAGAGGAGCCAGCACCGGCTGAGTGCGCAGTGACCTCTAGGGAGGAGAGGACACCTGTCTGACCAACGGGGGGGGGAGGTCAGACTCCAGCTGGGGGCACAGAAGAGTGAGGACATGAGGGGCAGGAAGGACAGAGGGAGTTCCTATGTCTGCTCCTCTAAAGCTCTAGTTAGCCCACAAATGTTCCCTCCAGGATGCTCTCCTGCCACCCAGCCAGATGTTCAGATCCCTGGTTCAGCTCCTTGGGGTCTTCCTAAGCAGGTCATGCCCTCACCTTTAAGTTCAGTTCTGCCCCATTCAACACATCCTACCAGCCTAGTCCACATCCCAGTCCATCATCCTAGATCCATGGGTAAATTATATAGAGGGGCTAACATACCATAAGGCTTGTCAGCATGAAAAAAGATGGGATAAACCCCTGGTAAGTGAAGTGTCCCCATGGTAAAAACATATACCTCAGCCGCATGAAGTTCAGCAAGGGGGTCAGAGTTGTGGATGCAGCCCTCAGCACTGACTCTGCTTGACTCCGTGTCATAAAATAACAGAGCGCAGGGATCATGGGGTTTAGCTATCTTTGTTTTAGGCCGAGGACCAGAGAAGGTGGTGACTTGTTCTCATTCATCACACATTCGTGGTAGAAACAGCACTGGGTTTGTTGTCCGGATCCCAGCCAGGACCGCTGGTCTAAGCTTGGGTACCTCCTTCAGGAAAGAGGCTGCTGGAGGGACACCTACCTCATTTTGCAAGTTCTTCTCAGGCCTTGTGAGCACATCTGCCCAATGGGTGTTCACTCACGTCCACCACGAGAGTCCCTCACAGGGGACTCTCCAAGTCCCTCCTTCCCCTCTGCAGGGATTTCTTCTACAGTCCTTTGCCAGGTCCGGGCCCTTGCAGGGTTAATCTGGCAGCTCCTCCCTCACTGCCCACTAATGATAAGCTTCTCGCCACGTGATGGGACACTGGCTAAGAATAGTTTGCCATACTTGGACTCTGCTCAGAAAAGCTTCCACGACACCAGGGATTTCTGTATTTGCTGTTCCATGGTGCTCTAGCCCCGGTCCCTATAGGGCTTCCTCCTTAGCCTCACTGCGCTGGTAGCAGAGAGCCAGCATCCTGCGGACCCTGCTCTGAGGCTCAAACAGGGCCCAGGAGGCAGCACCAAGGACCACTCACAGTCCCGAAAAGCCTGTGACTCAAGCTCAGCCGCAGTCTGGGTCAGCACCACTCCCCTGTAGCTGCCCTGCCCTGCTGATAGGCTTGGCGTCCTGTCTCACTTCAGCCCACTTCACAGCTGGGCAATGATATCAGACAGGACCCCCACAGCCTCTAAAGCAGGAGCCAGAGTCTGACTCCACCTTCTTTATGTAAAAGCTGCAACCTCAGCTTGACCCAAGGTCTTGCGCTCACACCCCCACCCACTGGCAGGTTCCTTGCTGCCCTCCCCACCCTGGCACCAGTCTTTTGCTCCTATGAGAAAGATAGTGTAGATGCCAAGAGCACAGAAACATCATATGAGACGCAGAAAACTGTGATGGTCAAGCTGTGTGTTAACAGAGAAGAAAAACATCTGACCTTGATGGAGAGGGGCAAGAGGTAGCCAAGTATCAGCAAAACTGAGGTGCGTTCTGGAAGCCAGGCTCCTCCCAGGAACTAGGAGTTCCTGTCACCAGCCCCTTCCCTTGCCCTCACCCCTGGGAGAAGCCCTGGGAGTCCAAAGTGACCCCCTCCAACATGGTGATGCTGTGTTTCCTGTCTGCCTAGGGCAGGATGAGAGGGCAGGAGTGCTGATGGACGACAGGGACACGCCGAAGTCGTTCTTAGGTGAGGGAAAGCCGGGGCTTCCTGAGAAACAGAGACAGCTCAGCTCTGGAAACAGGCTCCCCCAGGGCAGACTGACAGTGCACAGCCCCGCGGCCCTGCTCTGTGGGCCCCCAGTAGTTCGGGAGGCGGCCCCACCCGCCTGGAACCCGCGCACGCACGCACACACGTGCACACGATATTAAAGTCATATTTTTGGTTGCTGGGAAGGCTCGGTTGTCACTTCCTCTGCCCTAGGCAACCCGCTGGCCCAGCTCCCCTTTTACTTCCCCGCCTCACCGTGGAGCGCCATCCGTTTGTATTTATATAGATAAATCGGCCTGGCTAATTAAAGTTCTCTTGCTGGAGAGTGAGGGAATTAATAAAAGAACTTGGAATGGAGCCGACCAAAAGCTGGGGCACTCGGAGCCAGAGCCAGAACCTGCAGCAACAAAGGAGGCCAGAGGGTCCAGCAGACAGCCTGGCAGCCCCACGTGAGCCCACCCTCACCCTCCCTAGGGAAAAGTAGGGTTGTTCCAGGGCCCCAGGAAGGAGGGCGCAGGAGAAGCCTCCTTTACTGTGTGTTTGGCGCCATCCTGCCACATAGGTCCTTTTCTAACCTCAGGGCATGTGGCTGCAGGATTAAATTCTCCAGGTAGTGATAGATTGGCAGCCAGGGCTGTGGGTTCTAGTGACAGGCTCCTGGGTTCAAATCCTGACTCTTACAGCTGTGCCATCCTAAGTGAGTTATTTTGCAGCTCGGTGCCTCAGTTTACTCACCAGCAAAATGGGAGCACCATAGGTTGTAGGATTAACAGCTTCACATTTAAAGTGCTTAAACAGTAACTGGCACATCATGAGGGCCTCCTCACTATCTGCACTATTACTGCCTGCTTGGCAGAATGAGGGCACAGGGGTCAGGTCCTGTGTCCTTGTGGTGTGCAGAGAGGGGGCCTTGTCATTGACATAAAAAAAACTTGCTGAAAACTGGGTTGTGCCAGCCTGTGGGCTGCTCAGTTGGGCCTCCACCCTGACACGCTCCAGACCCACCTGGCAGCCACCTTGCCCGGGGTCTCCCTGTGCCACTAGGACAGGCATTTCCTTCTGCAGATGAGGCAGCTGCCCAATCCCTGCCTGAGGCCTGGGACCTGCCAGAGAGATAAGTTCTGACTCAGCCCTCTGGCAGGGGGCAGTTGCCTGGGCTCTGGCTGTCTAGGATAGAGCCAGCCTGGGGTTGTTTGGACTGTTTGCTTTTTGGATCTCCTAGCCCCTTTTCCACCACTCTGGTCTCGGTGACCTCTACTGTCCCTGATACCCTTGGGTCCAACTGGGAGAACAGGCCATTAATCCCCCTTCAGGTGGAGTCAGCTGCACATTGTATCCCTCACACGTCCACCCTTTCCATCTTCCTGATTCTCTATCCACAAAAGACAGGAAGCCTGAGGTGTAGGAGACCTGGATGGTCCTTGCTCTGTTACTGACTGGTGCTGGAGCCTGGGTCATGTCCTCCCCTGTCTACATGGTTGGACTCTTCTCTAGGTGCTGCTTCTAGCTCTGCCCTCCAGTGTTCCAGACATAACCCCCAAGGGGCAGAGAAAAAAGTCACGGTGACAGAGCTGCACCTACTTGCCCACAAGAGCCAGTGTGTTCAGTTACTGAGGTCTTGAATCTGAGCTCATTTTTCTCCTAAAGCTCCCAGAAAACCTCTCAAATAGGGGGAGCCATATAAGCCGAGTTCCTGACCCCAGGCAGTCAACGGTCCCATGCACTCTCCACCAGAGTCAAGTCCACTAGTGGGCATACACCCCTGTCCAACAGTCAGCAGGGATTCCTTCTTTCTACTTGCCAGGCCATCTCAGATGTCCCCATCTCCACCAAACGGCCCCTGCTCACCCAGTCAGAAGCAGCCAGCCTTGCTCATCTTTCACTGTCACTGGCTTTTTATTTTGTCTCCACAGCATTCATCTCAATCTAAAACCTCTATTTGGTTACAATTTTATTGTCTGCTTCTTCCAGCTAGATAGTTCCTTGGTCGTGGGGGGGGGGAGGACAGAGGGGGAATGATCAGGGAGGGTGGGTGGGGGGAATCCCAGGAATTACAAAGATGTGAAATTTATATTTAACTAAATTATTTCATGTTTAAAAAGAAAGAAAGAAAAAGTTCCTTGGCTGTCCCCGTCTTTCTCTAGCACCTGGTGGCCAGTGTTTTTTAAATGAGTAAATGACTGAGTGAGTGGGTATTTAGATGAAACCCCGAGGAGATGGTCACCAGTGCAGCCTGCAGAGAGAAGGTTGGACCAGCTGGGCTGAGGCCAGGTTGACCTGAGGAAACAGCTGGGTGTGCCGGAGCCTGAACACTCAGGGCTGGCACCTCCTGTTTGTCAGCCCATGTGGGTCATGGTCCAGTCCCCTGAGCCCTCTGCAAATAGAAGAGCAGGGTGAGGGTAGCATAGGGAGGAAGGATGAGCTAGATATAACCTGGAAACAATGAAAGAGCAAGGACTACAGGAAGAAAGAGAAGGAGAGAGGAAAGGTGTGATGACACATGGGTCCATTGCTCACTGGCCTTTCCAGGTATCTCTTGGGCTGGCTCTTCCTTCCCCTTATCTCTCAGCACAGGGACGCCTGGAAAGTCCCTCCCAACCAAGCCTGGGGCCATCTGCTCTGGAGCCCTCTGTGTTGCTGGACTGCATCTGGGCTTCCCCTTCATTGTGCTTAAGTCAGAAGGCCAGGCACAAAGAGGGTAAGGGACTTGACCAAGGCCACGCATGGAGTAAACATGGCTTACCCCCAGTCTCCTGACTCTGAGCAAGGCTCGTCCCACACCCCAGGCCATGGTAGAGGTGTGTCCATCAACACCTCGCCCTGCCCCTTACCCCTGCTCCCTGCAAGCCCCAGCAGAGTCCCCTCTTGGGCATCAGCCACCTATTGCTAGGCAGCACTTGCTGTCCAGAACCTGGTGTCTGAACGTCAAAGCCTAAAAATAAAAAGACAGATTGTCCACTTCGGCTGTAATTACCTCCTAAAAAGACCCAGTGGGGAGAGAGAGAAAGAGAAGGAATAAAAGAAAAAGTCTTTGAGCTGAGCAGCCATCACAGGCAGATAGGTATGTACCTGGGTGGAAGGGGGAGGGGCCTGCAGAAATACCATGGGGCTCTGAGACTTCCTGCCTCCCACCCCAAACCCTCAGCTCACCAAGATATCAGCCCCCTGACCCTTTGGATTGGAGGCAAACCAGGCTGACCATGGCGGGGGCTCTGAGTCAGCTAGCTGCCCCCAACAGTATAACCATCACCAAACAACAACTTCCTTTTGGGCATCAGTTTTCTCACAAGTACAATGAGAATGGGAGGGTTGATTGTGTGCTGGGGGTGTAATTGGAAACAAATGGGCAACATATCCTCATGAAAGGCAAGTGGTTTATGTCCTCAGGGATGGGAGAGAGCTTCTTTGGCCTGGGGTTCAAGGCAGGCAGAGTAGTCCTGTCAGAGGAAAGCCCTGAGCAGAAATGAGGGGCATATTCATACTTGGGACACAAGAAGTCCTCTGTGTCTGCAGGCTGTGAGCAAAGAGGCTGTGGATCCCTGTTAGTAGAAGCAGCTGCCCTCCCCATCAGGCAGCTCCAGGTAGCCTCCCTTGAAAGCTCCAGTAAGGAGTTTGAATTTTGTTCTAGATATAATAGGAAGCCACTGGAGGGTGTTAAGGATGAGGGTGATGTGTCCTGAACTCAAGTTTTACATAGATAACCTTGGCCACTGTGTGAACAGATGGAAGCAGAACAGAGGAGCAATAAGATGGCTATTCCAGTGATCAAATGGGGAGAGACAACGGCCTGGCTGGGACCACGGCAGTGACAATGCAGAGGAAAGGGTAGTTTAGCAATGTAATTCAGGAGCGGTACCACAGTCTTAGGTCAGTTTAGTTGCAGCAAGGCAGGAGAGGCAGGAGTTGAAGTTTGGACTGAGCTATGTGCGGATGGCAAGCCAGTTCCCCAAAGGGGGGAGGCTGATTGATTTACAGGGTATTGGGGGCACTGAGAGCTCTGCTTCCACCATGATGGGTTCAGATGGCTGCATGGTTATATCCACATGAACCCACCAGGCAGGGATTGGGGAAACAAAGGAGGGCTTTAAGCAGCACACAGGACGCAGATAGAAACGTGGAAGTTAATCTTTAAAACCACAAAGTGGTGAGATGATCTAGGAAGGGATTGTGAGTAAAAAAGAGGAGACTCCCTGGAGTTAGAGGTTGGTTGTCAGGAATCCATGCAGGGGAACCAAGGGGCCAGGGTAAAGGAAGGATTATCTCGAATAGAGAGTGACTGTAACAGATGCTATTGGACAGCAAGGAAGAGAAGGACAGCAATGGGGCCAGTGAGCATCACAGTCATCAGAGGACTTGCAAGGACCAACATTCCACTAGCGTGGAGAGGAGAGGAATGGGGACCGTAGGGCCAGAGGCTGGAGACAGCCGTGTGACATGCTCCACTGTGCAGTTGGATGAAGGGGGCCATGCAGGTCAATAGAGACTGATGGGTGGGTAGGAGAATAGAGTCCACCTGAAGGCTATAAGTCAACCATAAGAAACACTCTGGAAGCCACAGAGAGGGCAAAACTGGAGGTTGAGTGTGTGAGGTTCAGGGAAGTCAGAGAAGGGGGGGGCCCATGGCTGTGGGGGTAATGAAGCTTATTTCTCATCCCTCTTCTCTCCTAGCTTTGTTCCACCTGGCTCCCTCGCTCAGTGGATGGTATGGTAGAGGTTGAGGATGGGAAGAGACCTAAGCATGGGTACCCCCCACCTTTCTGGCGTGGGCAGCATCCCCTCTGAGACTTCAGCTCCCACAGGACACTCCCATGAAACTGCAGCTTCTCCCTGTGTCCCTCCATCTATCGTGACATGATCAATCATCATCCTGAGGCTGATCCCCGCATGGTGACCATCCTGTTTGGCTCTCAGTAACTCCATCAGTTGTGAAATCCCCACCCTTCATCCCCAGGGTAAATACTTGAGGACCCTTCTCTTTTCCCACACAAGCCTGTCTGTGTGATTTGACTTCTTGTAGTTTATTTCTTCATCTGTAAAGTGCAGACAGTATGTCCCTCAGAGCTATGGAGAAGATTAAACAAGGCAATGGATATAAACAGAACTGTGCGCCAGGTACACGGAGTAGTGACAGGTGGGCACTGGAGAAAGACAGATGTTCAACATTCATTTATTTCACACTCACTTCTTCAGTCCCTACTCTGTGCAGTGTGCCAGGGATACCCCAAAGTGCACTTTCAGCTCCTGCACCTGGAGCTCGGTATTGAAGGAGTCAGTGGACATGAGAGGCACTGGGTGGGGTGGCTGCTGGGGTTGGGCTGCACAGGCTCCTTAGTCCGCAGGCTGCAGTGGACTGGGGGGACTTTCCAAAGAGGGAGGGAGTGTCTGCTCAGGTGTGCTAGGATAAGTTTTGTGCTCTTAGAGAGCAGGGACCATGCATTCTGTGTACTTGCTTGGGCCCTGGCCAAGTATGACAATGCTAACAAATAACATGTCTGCTGCTCTTCACCTAAAGCCCCCTGACCCATTGCAGGCAAACTTCTTCACCCACACTGCTTCCAAGATTCACAGTAACCCCAGGAGTATGTGGTCTCACCATCCCACTGCTCTGCTCGACTGTGGGGGAATTCAGATCTCAGGAAGGGAAGACAGCCAGGCCATGGGAGCGAGAGATGTGTGAGAAATCTGAGGGACTTACCTCAGATATGTTAGACTACTTTGCCTAAATGGCTTCAAAGCAAGGTGAAAAAAGTGGCCTACAGGGTGCCAGATGTACCTTGGATAGTATGTGGGAGCCGCTCATCGCCTGCTTGATGATCCTGGCATTCCTGGGTATTGGACACATACCATCTGCATGGGAAGAGGCAGTGGAGGGACCTCTTGGGGTGATGGTGGGTCTCACTTCACATTAGGCAAAGCTGCACTGGTTCCAGGAGGTAGAGTGACTGACCCCCTCCCTTGGTCTTGGGAGTCAGAGAGCAGGAAAGAGTGACCAATGACCTATCCAACAAGGTATCCGCAAACCCCTTATCTCACTGTTAGCTCCTCAACAGATCTAACTGCTGGCACCACAGCAGCCACAAGGCCTGTCCAGGGTCTAATCCTGCACTGACAAATTCTGGGAACTTAGAAGCCTGGGAATGCAATCAAATAATAACAAAACAACTCTATCTCAGAGACCCAAGATACTACCTTTGTGCTTTTCTACTCCTGATTTTCATTAATAGCAGTGTTCTATAAGGACATGTCATGCAGTGAGTTTACTCTGTAGGCTTCAATTTTCTCGTCTGCAAAACAACCCCTCAAAGCACACCGCAGCCATGTTGCAGGTGTGGCTCCAGATCACTGCAGTAAAGTGACTGTCACAATAAAGCGAGTCACATGAAATGCTTGGTGTCACAGTACATGTAAAAGTTCATACTATACTGTAGTTATCAAGTGCACAGCAGCATTAGGTATAAAAAAATACATACTTTAATGAAAAATACTTTATTGCTAAAACATACTAACCATCATCTGAACCTTCAGCAAGTTATCATCTTTGCTAGCAGAGGGTCTTGACTCAGTGTTGATGGCTGCCAACTGATAAAGTGATGCTGAATGAAAGTTGGGGTGGCTGTGGAGATTTCTTAAAATAGGACAACAGTGAAGTTTGCTGTATCAGTTAACTCCTTTTTAGTGGAAGATTTCTCTGGAGCATGTGATGCTGTTTGATAGTGTTGTACCCACAGTAGAAGTTCTTTCAAAATTAGAGTCAGTTCTCTCAAACTCCACTCCTACCTTACCAAATAAGCTTATGTCATTTCCTAAATCCATTGTTGCCATTTCATCAAAGTTCAGAACATTGATGCCAGGAGTAGCTTCCATCTCAAGAAACCACTTTCTTTGCTCATCCACAAAAAACAACACATCCATGGATGTTTTATCATGAGATTGCAGCAATTCAATCATATCTTCAGGCTCCACTTGGAATTCTGGTTCTGTTGCTATTTCCACTACAGCCACACTTAATTCCTTCATGGAAGTCTTGAACCTCTCAAAGTCACCGATGAGAGTTAGAATCAACTTCTTCTAAACTCCTATTAATGTTGATACTTTGACTTCCTCCCATCAACCGCGAATGTTGCTGATGGCACTAGAATGGTGAATCCTAGCAAAAGATTTTCAATTGAGTATGCCAGATCCCTCAGAGTAATCTATCTGTGGTAGTTATGGCTTTGTAAGATCAAATGACTCTTGATCCATGGGTTGAAACAAGAAAAGGTGTTGTGTTTGCAGATGTGAAAACATGAATCTCCTGTACAGTTTCATCAGAGATCTTATGTAATAGTGCATTGTCAATGAACAGTAGTAATTTCAAAGGAATGCTACTTTTCTAAGCAGGCAGTCTCAGCACTGGGCTTAAAATATGTAGAAAACCATGTTGTATATAGCTGTGCTTCACCAGGTTTTGTTTTTTCGTTTGGAAGGCACAGGCAGAATAGATATAATGTCATTATTAAGGACCCTAGGACTTTCAGAATTGTAAATGAAAATTGACTCCAACTTTGTCACCAGCTGCACTAACCCCTAATAAGGACAGTTCAATCCTTTGAAGCTTTGCTACCAGGTACTGACTTCTCCTCTCCACCTATGAAAATCCTACATGGGATCTTCTGCCAAGAGAAGGCTCTTCTTTCACAGTTTAAACCTGCTCTTTAGTGTAGCCACTTTCATCAGTATTCTTTTCAGTAACTTGATGCAGTGTCTACATCAGTGCTTGGTGCTTCACCTCACACTGAAACTTCAAGAACCAGCCTCTCTTAGCTTCAACCTTTTCTTCTGCAGCTTCCTCACCTGTCTCAGTCTTCACAGAATTCGAGAGTTGGAGCCTTGCTCTGGATTAAGCTTTGGTTTTAGAGAATATTGTCACTGGGTTGATGTTTTATCCAGACTTCTAGAACTTTCTCCATATCGGCAGTAAGTTCGCTTTGCATTTTTATCATTTGTGGAGCCATTGGAGTAGCACTTTTAATTTCCTTTAAGGTTTTTCCTTTGCATTCATGACTTGGCTAAGTGTTCAGTTAAAAGGCTGAGCTTTCAGCCTATCTTGGTTTTCCACATGCCTTCCTCACCAAGCTTTGTCATTGTTAGCTTTTGATTAAAGTGGAGACGTGATTCTTTTACTTTCGCTTGGACACTTCAAGGCCATGGTAGGATTGTTAATTGGTCTAATTTCAGTATTGTTGTGTCTTAGGGAGCAGGGAGGGAGAGAGATGGGGAGAGGCCCATGTGTTGAGTACTCAGAGCACACACAACATTTACCAATGAAGTTTGCTTTCTTATACGGGTGCAATTCATGCCACGCCAAGCAATTGCAATAGAAACACCAGTGCTTACTTACCACAAATTACAACAGCAAACATAATAATTGTCAAAACATATGAAGTATTGCAGGAATTACCAATATGTGACAGAGCAACTTGTGAGGCTGAAACATGTGGGGCACTTCCTCTCAAGGTCACATCTTATTCACCTGTCCTTCCTTCTCACCTCCCCACAAAATTGCAGTGGAGATGGATTCAATGCAAGTCATCCAGCTTTCCTCTGCCTCAGTTTCCCCTTCTATCTCATGGAGAGAGTTTTCAGTTTCTGTTTCTCCAGATATAGTCAGAAATCAATGCCAGCACAAAGAAGATAAGCAAAAGAAAACCAGTGAAGGATTGTTAGGGCCATTCTTAACCAGAGTGTAAGTAGCTCCTCCTAGAGTTGTACAAGCTGGAGGCCTAAGGAGTAGGGTTCTCTTTGAGCTACGCTGAAGGAGAGATGCTCTTGCTGCCACCTCAGTCCAACCTCAACCAGATTGCACACCATCTATACCAACCTCATCTCTTCACCTTCCCAGTAAGCCATCTCCTTCCATCTGGTATAGTTGAGGACAAGATGGTCCTTTCTCTGAACCAGCCTCCAGTGTCCAGACCCTTACTGCTCCAACTAGTGGACTGAGCACACCCTGTCAGCAAGAGATGTCCACAGAGTCACCACCTCCTACCACCTAGGACAATGCCTGCTCCTCTAGGTTGTCCCCACTTCCAGGAACCCTTTCCCAGCAGGCCAGCCCCACTCTTGTCACACTTGAGGCTTTCAGAGTGTAAAATGCCCTTGGAGTTTATTGGGCCCCATTCTTGCATGTTTAGAGTAGAATCCCAAGGCCCAGAAAATTTGCCACAGAGTCAACCTGAGCTTTCCCTCTGGGTTTTCCCTAGTTATCGCCTGTTGCCTTCCCAATCCCAGTCCTGGGTCACTTTCTGGAAATCATAGCTGCTGTCGTATAGACAAGTGCTCCCTGTGTAGCCCACTGTGTCAGTGGGCACTAAAAGTAAAGTGCCCATCCACTATTCTTAGCACACTCGAGTACTATGTACACCTCTAAGTTCCCCACATGTGGAGTCTAGCAATGCACATGGTTCCTGTTACAACCCCTGTCCCACAGATGAGGAAATTGAGGCTCTGGGAGGTTAATTTGGTTGAGACCACACAGTATATAAGGGATACACAGGATGCCAACTCATGACTGCTGGGCCCTTTGACCACACACACTTATACTCACACACACACACACACACACACACACACACACACATACACACACACTGGGCAATCTGTTGCCACAGTGGCTCCCGGGTCCTCTTCTTTCTTGATATCTACTTTTTGAAAGCACTCACTCCAGACCAGGCCTCACAACAGATGCCGGAGATAGAATGATGAATAAAACCCAGTCCCATGTCTCAAGGGGAAGGAGTGTCCCCAGGGTGAGGCCAGATAGGCTTGATTTTGGATTAAAAACCATGTGGTTAACCTTTAACATGTCACTTCATCCCACCCACCCCTCCCCCATCTGTGAAATGGGCCTCAGAGGTCTGAGCTAATGAGCTAATGGCTGAGGCAAGGCCCTAGGAAGCGTGTTAAGTGCTCTGGGCAAGGCCCCATTAAAGTCATTATCTGCCGGCTGGGTGTCACTCTACCAGTGGACTTCAAGTGACCACAGATGGACACCCTACTTCTGGGGCTTGGCTGCAGGAAAGAGGGACCCCTTTCTAAAGCAGTCCTCACCTCAGGGGCACATCTCGCTGACTATTCTCAGGTAAACCTTCCCCAGGTCCAGTCAGGTAAACCAGCAAAATGGAGAGGGGGTTTCTCTGCTTGGTCACCATGCCGGTGTTCCACTAATGCCTCTAATGGGCCCATTTAGCAGCCCTGTCTAAGCTGTCACCACAGCAGCTAATTGCTGCTCCTCCTCCTGCTTCACTCAGCTCTGCAATCAGCAGGCATTTACTGCTGCCGCAGACATAATTCCACTCAGCCTAGCCCCAGGCTTCCAGGTCCCTTTTCCTCCCCCTGTTTTCAGGGATCCCTGGAATACCCTAAGTGAGCAAATTCAAGGTGCATAAAGGGGAGGTGGAGGTACACACTCTTGGCAGGCAAAGGTGAGGGGAGAAACCTCAGTGTCCCTGAAGATGAACGCAAGTCAAGCTATAGCCTTGAGCAGGTCCCCCCAAAGTTGACTCTAGGACAAGGGTTTGAGTACAAGTGGTTTTTCTAGAAAATGAGTCCAGAAAGCAATGTGAGAAAGTGGGAAGGCAGAAGGGAAAGGAGAACCATGAAAAAGTGGATTAAGGAGCAGGTGTCTGCTCTGGGCAACTGAACCACCCCATGGAGTCCCTGTGAGAGGCCAGGAATGGACCTGGGAATTTCCTCATGGAAGAATGAGGAAATTGGGAGATTTACTTCATGGTCATTCCTGGGTGGAGGCATCTGTACTTCTAGTCTGCCCTGGGCACAGGTGAGGCAGAGCCGATGAGGAGATGCAGTTAGTGCACTGACGGGAACTGTACTGGGACTGCCAGGGAAGCCCGATGGGCAGGGCGTGGACTCCAAAGCAACTGTCCACAAGTGGCAGGAGGAAGCAGACTCAACAACTTCTGTGTAGAGGTTTAAAGGAACCAACAGTTGAGCTGAGGCCACCAACCTGCCTCTCTGGCTATAACAAAAGAAATCTAAATCCAGGGAGGATGGTAGCTCTGCTGAATGCCAGACTCCTCTCACCCTGAGTTTTCTTTCAGGCTGTCCTCTCTGCCTGGACAATGTCCTGTCTATCCTCCCCTCCCCTGGGAATTCATGGCAGCCAGGGCTCAGTTTTAACCAATGTCCTCATAGGCCAAATGAAAGGACTCAATGGGAACCTCCTGGAGTCAGAGACATTGAGATTCCATCCTAGAGGGGAAGAAAAGGTGCACAAACTGCCCTTTGCACACCAGGACAGTCCCAAGGGCCAACATGTACTGGGGATGATGTCTGGGCCACAGATTGGGTCCTCAAGGGACTTGGGAGGTTGCTCCTGACTGCGTGGGTGGTACATGCTTCTCAGACTCTATCATCCTCTACTTACAACATACATTGCATTTCCTCAGGACTCTGAGCCGGGCTTTCTCCTTTTCTCACTCTCTCTGCCCTCTTCCTCGGCCAGGCCTTCTACTCCCAAGACTTCACTCTCTACCATCATGCGGACGCCTTGCAAGTCTACAGGAAATTAAACTCAGGTTCGGTCCTCTTTCTTCAGTCTCAGATTCCAAGTATTTGGTGGTGGACAGACATCTCTATCTGAAAGTCCCCCAGGAACCTCAAACCAACTGGTCCCAAGATGATCACAGTATCTGCCAACCTCAAGCACCAGCCAGCTGTTACCCAGAGCAGAGCCCTGGAGGTCAACCCTGACTCTCCTGTCACTCTCCAGCCAAGCAAACACACAGGGCACATTTTGCCTGCTACATGTCTGTCTCTCTTGTCACCTCACAACCTCCTTGGCAGGTCTCCGTCAGCGTGAGTCACCACTGCCTCCCTCCTATCCCCAACCCCTTTCAACCGTGCAGCACTCCAGAGCTAAACAGATCTTTCCAAAACATCAGCCTGATTAAATTAAATTAAGCTAAATTTAAAATTAATTAAAAATTAACCGATTAAAAAGGTTACTTTTAATTTAAAACCCTTGGATGACTTCCTGTTGACTAAGGATGAACACATTCCTCTCTGTGGCCTACCCAGTGCTGCAGCCTCCTCCCCCTCACCTGCTGCTTCTGACTCAAGGTTCCAGGCACACAGGACTCCTCGCTGTACCCTGAATGGTGAAGTGGTCTCTCACCCATGAGTCTCTGCATGTGTGGTTTCCCATCCTCAAAATGCCCAGGGCTTAGGGTTTCTTAACAACACCCCAGTTAAATGTGAGGAAGCCTGGGACAGACATTAAGAATGTTCATTTACTGAATGAATTCATGTCAGATGAGAGGGAGAGAAGCAGCTGTTGAGAACACAAGCTCTCAGGTTGGGGGGTGGAATAGGATGCCTTCTCCATTCACTCTCACTCCAGATAGTCCTCAGGAGGAAAAGGAGGAGCATAAATAATACAAGCACTATCATAGAATGGGTGAGGGACCAGGTAAATGTCCAGCCCACACATTTGAGAGGTACGCAAGAGATGGAACATCAAGAGAACCAGTGCATGTGGGACTGGAAAACAGCTAAGGGGACAAGATGTCATGGATTCACACCTACGTGCTCACCAGGACTGGATGAGCCAAAATCCCATTTCTGAGATGCCATCTAAGAGAGCAACATGCCCCTCCCCATTCCATGAGAGAGGAAGGTCACAGAGTCAGGGCATTGACTTCACAGCAAAGCAGCAGTTGGAAGGAGAGGAGATGATCTGCAAAGGCCATTCACAGATGCCTGTACCCACGGAGAAACTTCTTCACTGACAGTGGCTGGGGGTGAGGCCCCTTAAGCCAGAAGCCAGAACTGTAAGACGAAGAAGCAGCAAAACAACACAGAGAACGGGGTGGAGAAGACAGCCTGCAACGAGAAAACATTAACAGACCACAGATAAGCACAGACTGACTGCCCAATGCAAGGAGAAGACTGAAAAGCTACCAGCACCATTTGCCATGCCCCAAGAACACAGTCCCTCACCCAGTGAAAGGACACTGCCACAGGAAAGAAAGAGACTAATGGACTTAACACAGATTAACAAACAACAAAGAGAGGGGGGTCTGAGTGAATCAATAAGCATTTACCAATGCTGTGATTTAAAGAATTTTTTAAAAATTAAGAAAAAAAAAACAAAATAAGTTCCAGAATCAGAGATGGGAACTCAGACATGACAGGTCCGGGCTCCTCCCTTTGCAACTGTGCAAACTTGGACAAGCAATTGCTCTTAGATGCCATTGCCTCAGGTGAGATGGAGCAGGTGAGGCTCACCTTTTGGGGGTGCTTGTGAGCATAAATGCAGTGATCCAGGTACTCTGAAGTTTTGTGGGTACAGAGTAAGGGAGTAGTTAATAGCCACAACCATGAGTGTCATTTACCTGGCCTCTGGTCCCCTACCTCGCCGTCCAGGAAACATTCCCCTTAGCCTGTAGATAGCTTCTGACCTAGGAGTTGGGGGGATATGACTGTCATGCAGCACAGTGTCACCGTGAGGACAGCAAGGAGGACCAACTATCCCTGGACTCTCACGCAGAGGTGAGAGCAAGGTACTAAGGAAGGATGGTCAAGCAAGGAAAGGCTCTGCCTGCCCCCTAGGCAGGTGGCTCAGGTTCACAAGAAGATGATGGCATGCAGGGGTGAATGCAGCAGCATTCTCCTGTGTTGGTAGGTGTGTCTGAGAGTGACAGTCTAGAGGCTGGAACAGATGTGAAGATAACTGCTTGATTCCTAGGATCCTGAAAGGATGTCAACCACATGGAGACTCTCTCTCTACCAAAGGACAAGTTGACTTGAGTATTTGAAAGGCAGGGACCCATGGATGGATAGGCTCCCCTCCATTCCGCAGCTGTGCATCAGGCTCAGGACAGATATAGGCCTGTGTTAACTGCAAGGTCACAGCCTAGCCCAGGCCTTCTGATTCCCTAAATTAGCGAGGTGGGCAACCTGTCCCAAGAGCTAGTAAGTTCACTGATTTCTAGTGTCCTATGTTGTGGAGCCATCAGGCCAGGATCACCCAATCTGAAGAGTCTATGGGACAGGCCAGGCTCCAACCAGCTCAGGTCCTGCAGTGCTGCACAGAACCTCAACAGCCCCCTCTGCCAGATTTCCCTAGCACTCTCCCATCATTGATGGCCAAGGCAGAACTCTGATCCCATGGCTATACCCTCTGGGCTAATTGCAGAGCCTGACAAGAGCCCTAGGTAAGCATCCAGGTGCCTGGACAGTGTGATATAGCCCCAGTGTCATGTGGCCCACCCTGACCCTAGCCCCAGCCTGGGCAAACCGTCCCTCTTCATGCAACCCGGCCCCCTCATCTCAGCCTCCCTCCCCTTCCTCACATCCCTCTAAGGCAGATCTTGTCTCTTTGTGCATCAATTATTAATTGCTCCAGCTACATTAAGCCCTGGTCGGTCTGCTGGCTCTTTTGTCATTCTCCCTAGAGTGGGGGGTGGGAGTGGGAGGAAAGGGTGGGGCTGGAGGAAGCTAGAGGAGATAGTCAAGAGAAGTCAGGACTCCTACCCTGCAGACAACCCAAGTGTACAACACCTGAACCGGAAGATCATTCAAGGTCATTAGCTCTAGCAGTTGGGGAAACTGAGGCCCAGGAAGGGAAGGTGCTTGCCAAGGGCACACAGCAGCCTGTGCTCAGCTGAGTCAGGACTCCTAGTCTGCTTTGTGGCTCTGGTGTTCTCCTCTCTGCTTGGCCCCTTTCTGTTCTCCGGCTCCAGCAGACCCAAATACACCCAGAGGTGCTCGGTAAGTACAAGAGGTCATGTAGGGTTTGCAAGGTCACAAGCGAGTGGTTCAGAAAGCAGAGTGTGGCCTCTGATGCCAAGAAACAAGTCATCCACAAGAAAAGTGTTTTCCCGTTCTGTTCACATTAGCAGGAGTATGTTTGAATGGGAAGGGGGAATGTCTCTCCTCCTAAGGTCTACAAATTGAGAAACTCTTCAAACCATAAGCTGTTCTCACAGAGCCACAGTGTGTCTCATGGTGCAGAGGAGAAACCTGGGTAACCATGACTAACCCAGGGTGTCCTGAGTTATTCAACAGCTTGATGGGCTGGACTTGCTGTGTTCTGCAGACCTCAAGCCTCATAAGGTTTTGAGGAACCTTTGGAAAAGAAAGATGAGGTACCACCTTCCTCCGCACACATACAGAGGTACAGGTAAAGGGGGGTGTCTTGGTAATGACCTTAGAAGGAAAGAAGTGGGGTGCGCAAGGCTGGGCTCCCTGTCCTTGCTCTTCCTGGCTGTGACCTGAGTAAATGACTCAATTCTGCAGAGTAATGAGCTGGGAGTTCTGGGAGTTGGTTCCACAAACCTGGTTTGAAATCACTGTTTGCTTTACCATCAGCAATAATGCCAAAAAACAGTTGCCCAGCTTTGACTCTTCCAAAATGCCCATCCCACACATTATCTCACTTGGTCCCCCTACCCTTTGTTTTCCAGTAGAGTAACTGAAACTCAGCAAGATTTAGTCATTTAACCAACATCACACACATTATTGGCCCCTTTGAGGTTGCGCTCCAAAGCCCATGCCATTAGCCCTCATGCTGTGCTGCTTCCCGGAATAAATTGATAACACATTCTGGGCCTCAAATTCCCAGCTATCAATGGGAAAATGTGGATGCTTCTTCCTCAGGAAGGTTAGATGGAAAGTGCCTCCATGTGGTGTCCAATGCACAAGAGGTGGCCAGTAAGTGGCTACCATCTTTCACTGTGCTCTGTGCACGACCAACAAAATACCATGAAGTTCTGACCTGCAGTCTTCAACAACATGGACTGGACTTCTTTAGCATCCCATTGTCGAGGTTGCTGAGGCAGGTGGAAGGAGAAGCTGTCAGGAAGGGTGTCCATCTGTAACAGGCCTGCAGGCTGAAGGTGAGGTCCAGCTCTCAAACATATTTCTAAGGTCCCTTTTCTCCTCACAGTTGAGAAACCAGATTTTGAAATGCAAGTGGTCAGAATGCAATAAATATCATTGGGATCCATAGCACGTAATGCTTTATAAATCGTGACTCATAATTCAACCAGTGCCTGGGTTACTGGCTCTCTCCCTGCTGCAAACCCTCCAGCCCCGCAGTCTGCAGGAGCCCCTGGCGGAGCAATAAATCGGGAATAAGGGACGCCCTGCTAACTAAATTTCACTTGTCAGCTCTAAGCTTTCATGCTGTGTGTTAAGTTCACACAAATATCACAAAGTGTGTATACACACACACATCCGTACATCTATTTGTATATATAAATAAACTACCCTGCTGTTATGTGATTCCCTCAGGACAGAGAAAACCTTTCTGGCAAGAGCCTCATTTTTTCAGCCTTTCAGAGGTAGTTGCAGATTAAGTCCTTCCTCCCTATTTCCAGTTCGCCTCTCCCTACATTTAGGACTTGCTTTTGGTTCAGTTCAGGAATCCTTCCCCATGGAGTCAGCGGTGCTCATATTAGCTCAAAGGAACTTCTCTAATACTTTCAGTACCTAAGAGTGGCAGTGAGCCACTCTAGTGGGAAGTAAGAGATCGGGGGTCTCTTAATCTCACTTGGGTTCCAACTACTCAGAATGTTTCCAGGCAATAAGATTCAGTGATGGATAAGAAACAAAAGCCAAAATCTCCTGATCCAGGCTGCCAGGGAGCGACCATGCAGAGCACTGTAGCTTAGGAGCTCCAACAGGTCCCGACTTGAGGAAGTCTGAGATGCCTCCCAGAATAAATTGATAACATCCTCTGGGCCTCAAATTCCCAGCTGTCAATGGGAAAATGTGGATGCTTCTTCCTCAGGAAGGTTAGATGGAAAGTGCCTCCATGTGGTGTCCAATGCACAAGAGGTGGTGGCCAGTAAGTGGCCACCATCTTTCATTGTGCTCTGTGCATGACCAACAAAATACCATGAAGTCCCTCCCTGGTGAGATTCCTGTGGGCAAGTCAGTTGCTCCTAAATCAGATATTTGACTTTCCTTTTGCATTTGGTTATAAAACCAGGGGTTTACAGGTAACTTGAGACAATCAGATAACGCATTGATGCGTCTACGTCCATGGGACCTTGAGGTGAAGGCAGGGGAGGAGTCTAGTTTATTTTTCACTCAACAGCTTTGAGACCTTAGGAAAGTGGCTTAATTGCTTTCAACCTTCATTGACTTGTGCAAAAGAGAGGCAATTGGTGACTATGTGGGTACAGTATGGGGTGCCAAGCACAGAGTTCCACCTTCAGAGGAGGGAGTCAATGCCACAGAGTCTTGAGTCACAAGGCAAGGGTAGCTGCCTGGAGGCACTGAGGGAAGCACCATCCTGACCTGGTACATCAATCCCACCAACATGAGCAACAGCCCTGCCTGGCTGGTGGGGAGGGAACAAGTCTGTGTTCGTTCTGGGTAATGAAAAGTGTCATCAGTAAATGAAGAATCTCCTAATTACCCAGACGTCCCTGGGAGGATTTGTGAGGCCCCAGGCAGTGGTTGAGGCCCTGGTGCTCAGGAGCAGAAGAGAGAAGGTGGCAAGCAGTGCGTGTGAGCCAGGGATTCCCTGTCACAGAGCGGGCTCGGACCTCTGTGGACAGCACCCCAACACTGGGGAGAGAGCCACAAGCCAGTGGTCCTGGGCTGGAGCTGAGTGCCTGGGGTATATCACAAAGAATGGACTTTAGGCAAGGCTGGATTCAGCCCCAGGGCTGCTGAGCTTTGCAGAGCAAACCGGTTGGAAAAGTCAGGCCTCTTTCCTCTCTGAGTCTCAGTTTCCCGACCTGCCAATGGGAATGATGATTATGGCTACCCAGTCAGTATGAGGGTGGAGATTGGAGCCCAAAGAAGCATGGACTGGAAATGCACTCACCGAATAGTGAAGGGCTCACACAGCTGGATAGATAAGGGGTGCCCGACAGTCTACCTGAGTGAATCAATGCAAACTTAACCACATAAAATCTGCAATGACCAGAAGGACTTTGTTTTCTACAGGAGGGTTTTAGTATCTTCAGGCCCATAGCTGCAGTCCTGAGCCCAGGCAGTGTAATCTGGGGCCACCTACTGTTTTGTTTTCTGACCAGTTTTTCACAGGCATCTCAAAATGCTTCTCTAGGGGACAAGGTGTGGGAAGGGTACCAGTGGAGACCTTTGGTGTGAGTTCATTTGAAAACATTTAGCTTCATGGGTATTTTAAGACATTCTTATTAAATGATATAATTTATTATGACTATCATTATTATGGTTCCCATTTGACAGGTGAGAAGACCAAAACCCAGAAAGGCCAATGACTCACCCAAGAGCACATGACAATGCCATATTTCTGTCTCCCCTTCTGAGCCTTATGATCCCACCTTCTAGATATATTACTATCAGTGTCTTCCTACTCTTCTTTTATGGATATAAAAAAAAATATTCACTGCCCCATTTTGTGGGTGGAGAAACTGAGGCACATGCAAGTATCTCCTTGGTAAGACCTGGACTGATATAGGACTTGAGCCTCTATAGTCACTCTTCCTCTTTGTACCCACATCCCACCATCTCCCCTTCCAATTCTTCAATTCCATCTCCCCCGCCTGGGTGAAGTGGTCCAGAAGACCCAGTACAGAGAAAGAGGGATGACAAACAACTGCCCGGGAGAGATAATCCACTATTAAAACACGCCTGCTGTTCTAATTATAAAGAAGACCAAATTGGGTTTAAATTGGAATTAATTGGATGCCCCCTTATCCACACCATCTATCTTGCACTCACCAGCCCTTCTGGACTAGCAGGATGGAAGAAAGCAGAATCTCATCTTCTCCCCCGCTGAACACACAACCCTGAAGGCAACTCTCACCCAGCCCCCAGCCCCTAATCCCTTTAAACGTTTCAAGGAGCACAAACAATGGGAGCTGGGGTGCCTGGAGCCTTCCTCTGCCTACCTCCACCAGAAGAGGATGGAAGGGGATTAGGAGACTCAGGGAGGAGGTGGGAGGGAGTTCACACCCCAGAGGACCTAGCCTGAAGGAAGCAGGCAGGCCCAATCAACTCTGAAACCCAAGCTGAAATGTTGTAATGGGCTGAAAGATGGCAAGTCTGTTCACAGGCCAAGACCAGACTAGAAGGCAGTCAGGGAGACAGGCTTTGCCAGAACAATGAGAGGATTGGGCAAGGAAATAGGGAACAAAGCCAAGGGTGTCAAGTCTACAATGCTGCTAGTTTCTTAATGGAAAGGTGAGGAGTGTCCATCCAAAGACAGTCATTACTGTGTGATCCTTGGCAGTCCCATGCTGACATTATTGCAGAATTTCCTTCTACAGCTGGACTGGTCACCCAAGGCCTTTGCCACACACACTTAGTCAGCCAAAGCACCTGGACTTTCCTGGGGCTTTATCCTGGTGGCCTACAAGCCATATTCCACTTGGTCTACCCTGTTTTATTTTGTCTTATCTCACCTCGAATATCTTTAGCTACTGGGGTACTCACTCTCTCCAACCCTACTTTTCCTAATTCCATCTTGTGTTTGACCTTCACTATTATATCACCTGCCTGGCTCCATGATGCTTATTATTTTTCAGTCCAATCCACATGTTGTAGTTGATTGGGTTGCTTCACTGCCCTCCTCCAAGCCTGGCTGGCATCCCCCCCACCCCCATTCAATCTCCTGACACCTCCTGCTTTTGCTGTAACTCACTCCCACCTGCACTTATTCAAATCCTCTGGTCTTGTAAGGCCCATGCCTGGGAGGATGCATCTCTGATGCTTGGAATTAAGGGTCCCTGTTCTACTTGGTCTTTCTCAGCAATGGTGGTCCTTGAGGCTCATCTCAGGCTCCTCTTGAGTCACTGTTCTGGGACTCACTGAATTTACTCAGGAGCACAGTCTGAGAAGAAGTATGCTGTTTTCCAATGAAGCAAGCACAAGAGTGGGATGCACAGTATGAGCCAAGAGAACTCCTAGGGTCTAGCACTGGAGATTAGTGGCATTTATGGTGTGTAGAGTCAAGGACAGGCCCCTGGGACCAGTAAGGGCTAGAGCTGATCCTGGATGAATTTGTGATCTCAGGGCAGCTGACTTCTGCCTGAGCCCCCAACTGTCTTAAACCTTTATATACCTAAGATTTCTTTTGTGTCAGTATTCCACACAGCCAGCAACACACACATATACCCACACACACACGCACACACACACACATGCATACACACACATCCCCCCAACAAACACCCCAAACATGTGCTTGCTCTGCTATCCATCAACCTAGAACTCTTTCCTCTTCACAGGCAACCTACATCTAAAACTCTATTCCCAATTCACATGTC
This sequence comes from Uropsilus gracilis, assembly GCA_004024945.1. Classification (NCBI taxonomy): domain Eukaryota; kingdom Metazoa; phylum Chordata; class Mammalia; order Eulipotyphla; family Talpidae; genus Uropsilus; species Uropsilus gracilis. The sequence continues at coordinate 13,772 of PVHY01001548.1, read as the reverse complement.
CAGAACGTTCCCCTGCATCCACACCTAAATTCTGACCTCACATCTTGGACTTTCCATTCTTCCATATGCACCCTGAACTTTCACTCCACCTCATTTCCTCTCCATTGGGAACACTTTCCCTTTTTTGCTCCTAGAGTTATGTACCCCAAATGTATAGCATTGTTCCACCTTTATCATGGCCCTATCTAGCCCCTACACCTACCCAGAGTGCCCATTCTCAAACACCAGGACACTAACACTTAGGATACTCCCACCCTATACTACATAAAACAGGAGCCCTGAGATTCTGAGCCCTGTCTGCCTTCTGCTTTTAACACTGGCTTGTCATCCTTCCCTGCCCTGGGGCCAGTGTGCATTCAGGCTCTGAGCTTTGTGATCTGAGTGAATAAGACATGCTTGCAGGGAGATATAAAGACTCATTTCTAACTAGGGAAGATTTTCTTTCCTCTATGCATGAGGTAAATATTTGTTTAATGTCCTTATTCTGAGTTCGCTTAATGGAGCATTTCAGGCAGGCAGGCAGGCAAGCAGGCAGGCAAAGGTTTGGACTGATGTTGGGGGATCCTAGCTCCTGACTTCCAGGAGGAGAGGTGCAGGGAGCAGTGTTGGTCTAGGAAAGACTGCCTTCAGCTGCTAGGCCTTGTTAACTATGTATGTCATGGTCTCTGACCACAGACGCTGGTATTTAACCAAATTTTAAAAAGTCAGCTCACTCTGGAATAAAGTCATCTCTGAGGAAGCCAAAGAGACATCTTATACAGAGATAGAAACAAGGTGTGTTGGGAAGTGTGCAGCACAGATTTCCAGCTTCTGCTGCCAGATGAGAGGTGGTTGGCAACTACTATGGGTTGCGACAAAAATGAATTGAAACTTCATTGACAGGGAGTGAGACTAAGAGAAGTTTCCTTTTAAAATGATTGGTGAATAAAGATGGGAGAGATTGTTTTCTAAGGGAGCTTCAGTTTATAGCAGACAAAATCTACTAGCCATCTATGCATCCAGCAAATTTTCATTACATACCCATCATCCATGGGATCTGGTGTGAAGAGTCTGAGACAGAAAGATGACTTCCAGAATCTTCTCTCAGAACTGGTAGAAGAAGACAAGAGCTGCGTGATATGGGGTTAGGTACCTGTTAGAGCAGGTCAGTGAAGTTTCCAGGGAAGAGGGCCATTTGTGCTGGCATGGAGAACTGAGGAGTCCTCCAGGCAGAGGAGTGGAGGAAGTGAAAGTGGGAGCTACAGCATGTACAAAAGCAGAGGGACTGAGTGTATGGCTAGTGAGAGAAAATGGTAACAAGTTTGGCCTTGATATTTGTATATAATGAAGAGCCCTGAAACTGGTGTGGTGGATCAATTAGCAGGCAACCCAGGAGAGACTGGATTCCTGTGATTCAGAAATGAAGGTATGATCACAGGGTGGAGGTAGGAAGAGTTCAATAAACACACTCCTGAACTAGCCTTGGTGACTTGCAGGCTGTGGGGTGAGATGAATTAGGAGTTGAAAGTGACTCAGAGGTCTCCAACTCAGGCAACAAAGGGGATGGGATATGCTTATTATTTCGTTAAAGAAAACGAATGAAATCAGCTGTCCTTCATGCTGGCCAAGCATACATTGTCTCCCTCAACCAAGGCTCAGCATATCTCCCTGAACTACTGATACTTATAAACAGGGTGCTGATGGGGCAGGAGTTCTCAGCCTAACTTCCCAGAGGGAAAAAATTGCCTAAGAATCAGTTACATTTATTGGAAAGTCAGAGACCTGATGCCTTTTCTGCTATAACAGTTTAGAAAAACCCTTTTATTAAAGCAGTTAAATTATAAAAATGTGAGTCCCAGGAAAAGTTGGGTAGAAAAGAATGAGAGAAACCACTTCACCTTTGACCCTAAGGATGCTTCAGCACTGCGGACAGCAACATGGGACCTTGACACAAGTTAGTCACAGCAGGGCTTGTGGATGACTGAACCACCTGCAACTGTATGTTCAAGGAACAGGTGGCATTCTTAGGAATCTAATATTGTAGGTACTTTATTTATTTATTTATTTATTTTGAGACTAGGTCTCACTATTTTTGCCCTTGGAACCACAGGCTCCCGTTGCCTGGGATACCACAGACTCAAGCAATCCCCAGTCTCAGCTTCCCAAGTAGCTGGGTTACAGGTGTGCACCACCATGCCCAGCTATTTTTTGGGACTAGGTCTCAGTATGTTTTCCTGAGTGGGACTCAAACCGTGATCCCTAGCCTCAGCCGCTTCATAGGCTGAAGCTTACAGACGCGAGCTTACAGACGTGGGCACAGTGGTGCCCAGCTCTGTAGGTACCTTAATATTATTCTATCCATTCTTTGAAGAGACTGATTTCAAAGAAATCTTACCCCATCACTACTCAGGATGGGAGATACTAAGTACTGTATTTCTGTACCACTTGCCAACCCTAACTAAAGGAAAAATATCTCACTTGAGGTTCTAGATTTGGGGTTTGACTTTTGTGATCACCACCATTTGATTAGAAAAGGAGAATGAGAAGGAAGAAAGAAGACTGTATAGAACTGAGAAAAGCAGAACAACCTGGTGCTAAGAACAATTCAGCCAGATGAAATCCTATCCCAGTTGCCCCACAGGACCTTGAGAAAGCCATGGGGACAAAGCCTTCTGGTTTATATATGGAATGAGAACTAGAAAAGCTGCTTCAACACTTACCCAATGAATACTGAGTGAGCTTGCACGTGCCTAGAGAATTCTCCCTGTGCCAAAGTGAGTGCCAGTGCATGCCAGGGGTGTCTCCAGGCATTCCAAAAATAGCAGTTGGTGCCAGGGGGTCACAATAAATGTGAGGCAAGTTAACTTGATGCTGTGGCTGTAGAAATGCATGCCAGAAGAGAGACAATGTATGCTGAGGGGATTAACAATGTGTTCAAGGGGGGTAACATTGGTATATTGAGGGAGGAAAATGAATGTAGGGAGGGAATATATATGCCAGGCATGCCACATGGTACACGGGGAATCAGGGAGTTTGAGGAATAAGCATGCAACAGCCATATGCCGTTTGACTATCTAGTCATAGTGGGAATAAGATCCTGACTGCCCACACCAAGTCCAGGCCTCCCAGAACTAGACTCCAGAACCCAAGACTGCAGCTCTCCTGCCTCATGCTGAGATCTCCCTCTTGGAAGAGGCTGGAGTAAAAAGAATGCCTCCTATCTCTGGTCTATGGTCATGGACCTGAGTAGGACAGGTCCCTGCTCAGAGGTGGCCAGGTATTCCAGGAACCAACTATCTTAGGCAGTCAAGGACCCTCTATTGCCTAAGGGTGTGAGATCCCAAGAATATACAATCCACAACAACCTCCATAAGCTACCCTTGTGTTCAGGTCTTCTCCACTTAGCACACCTGGGAAGAGCTCTCTCATACTCTTATCCACCTTCAGGAACCAGCAAGAGGAGAAACAGGAGAGGGTGATCTGGTGGCTGTTGAACCACCACAATGATTTGCTGAACCAACTTTGGGTTGGGACCTGAGCTGGGAGGTCAGAGGTCAGTGTGAGCCAGGAGAGAAAACCAGCAGATCATGTGGCAGGGAGAGGGGTCCAGAAAGCACATGGAGTGTGTACCAGCAGCCAACAGCTCCCAAGGAGATTCACACCCATCTCTTTCCTTTCTCTATCAGATAGGGATGGTGAGCAATTAGTTCTCCTTGTCCCGTTTTATGGAAAAGAGCACTAAAGCTCAGGAAAAGGAGTGACTCTTGGTCCCTTGGGCCCATCATTCCTCTTTGTGGCTTTCTGCCTCTGGAGAAGAATCGAACATGATTCTGCTCCTGTACCTTTCCCCAAGCTCCAAAATTTTGCAAAGTCCTCCATTCAAGGAATTCTCGAACTTGACAAAGCAGGTTCTGATTCAGCAGATCTGGGTGGCGCCTGAGGATTTCTAACAAAATCCTAGCTGATGTTGATTTTGCTGGTCTGTGGACCCCACTCTGAATAGGCAGGATCCAACCCTAGTCCACCTCTCCCCTCTTGAATGCATTCTACCTTGGAATGTGAAACTTAGTAGTGATATTCTGAGATAGTCAAACCCATTATATCTTGTGAATATGCTTAAAAACACTTTGAAGTTTAGGAAGAAATTATACTAAGTGAAATAAGTCAGAAGGAAAAAGACAAATACAGGATGATTTTATGCATATGTGAAATATGAAAAAAAAATTGACTGTAGAATTGAACTTACCAGAGTGGAAAGGTGGGAAATAGGGGGCAAAAGGGGAAGGGGCACAGTGGACTGTGGTGGAGGATTATGAGTGCTTTGGACGTAGGTGTGGTGTGATGACATACATCTAAAGAAGAATGAAGCTCTACCCCTAAGTTAGGTACAGTCTTATAAACCAATGTTACTTTAATAAAAAATACATTTTTTAAAAAGATTTTTGTTATATGAATTTGTTATATGATATTTAATATTTTATGAATTACACTTAATAACAAAAAGTTGAAGGGTTATTCAAAGGTTTTACTTCTTCTAGAGTGAGCTTTGGTAATTTGTACATTTCAAGTATTTTTGCTCATTTCATCAAGTTATGAAATGTATTGGTTGATGTTAATTTGTAATATTCTTTTTATTGTTAATATTATCCCCTTATCTCTGTAATTTCTTTACTCCTGCTTACTTTTGAGTTTTACTTTCCTTCTTCAGATAAAACTTAAGTAATTCATATAAGACTTCCTTTATCCAATACAGTCATCTAACATCATAAATTCCCCTCTAAGCATTGCTTGAGGTATACCCACACATCTTGAGGTTTTTTGTTTTTGTTTTTTTTTCATTTTCATCCAATGTAAAATATATTCTTGTTTCTTTTGAGATTTCTTCTTTGGCACATTGATTATTTAAGATATGGCATTTAATTATTAAATATTTGCAAATTTTCCAGATATCTTCCTGTTCTTGATCTCAAATTTACTTCTGTTGCTTTCAGAGAATATGGCTTATACAGGTTCAATCTTCTTGATTTTATTTTATGTTCTAGAATATGGTCTATCTTGGTAAATGTTCCATGAACATTTTGAAAAGAATGTACGTCCCATTGCTGTTGGGTGGAGTGTTCCATAAATGTCAATTAGGTCAAGCTGATTGATGGTGCTGTTAAGTTCTCTCTTCTTACTGATTTTTTTGTGTACTTGTTCTGTCAATTACTGAGAAAGAAATGTTGAAACCTCCAACTGTAACTATAGGCTTGTCTATTTCTTTTTTTAGTTTTATCAGTTTTTGTTTCATTACTTTTAAACCCTGAAGTTCAGCATACACACATTTAGAATTGTAATGTCCTTCTGATTAATGACCCATTTATCATCATGAAATGTCTCTGGTAATATTCCTTGTTCTGAAATCTACTTTGTAGGATAAAATCACTCTAGATATCTTTGAATTAAGGTTTTCACTGTATATTTTTGTCATGTTTTTACTTTGAACCTGTGTCTTTCTATATAAAATGGGCTTCTTATAAACAACATATATATGGGTCTTGCCTTTTTTACTCTATTTTCAGTTTTCTCCCTATCATGATTACTTTACATTTAATGTAAATATTTTTATCACTGGCTTAAATGTATCATTCTGATTTTCTTATTTATTGTTGTGTTATTCCTTTTATACCATTTGTTTTTATGTTTTGCTTCTTAATTGCTCTGGAGTTTGCATTATACATGCTTTTACTTATCAAAGTCTACCTTCATGTAATATTATGCCACTTGACATATACTGTGAAATCTTACAGTAGTATACTTCCATTTCTCCTCTCCCATCCCTTGTGCATTGTCACCATACATGCTATTTATAAAAGTTTTCAAATACAAATACATTAGTACTAACATTATTAGCCTTTAAATTGTCATTTAAGGCCCAAGTAAGAGTAATAAGGACCAAATTTACATTCCCACCCAATAACATAAGTTGTTTTTAAAAAACAAAATATAAGAAACCATATTTTGAAAGACACTAGATACCAGATAATGAAGGAGAATGACCTCCAATAAACAGGAAATGAACCAAATGAGTCCTGTAATTGCTGTTGCTAACTGCCTTGAAAGAGTTTTCAGGCCTTGATGCAAAGGGAGGAGGCAGAGAGAATGGGGGGTGGGCAGCAGTCCAAGCAAAGCTTGTGGCTAGCTCAAGCTGAGTGTCTGACCTGGTATCGTTTTCCTAGGGCTGCTGCAACAAACTGCCAAGAATTGGGGAACTTTAAATAGCAGAAACTTATTGTCTCATGATTCTAGAAACTAAAATTGTGAAATCAGGTTATTGACAGAATCTTGTTCACTCCAATAGCTCTAGGAAAAATTTCTTCCTTGTCTTTTCTTTTGTTACTTGCTTGAATGTGTTGTTTCCTTGACTTTTAGGTATATCACTGCAATGACAGACATTTTCTCCTGGTGTATCTTTAGGTTATCTTCCTTCCATGTGATCTGTCTATGTCTGAAGTTCCCCTTTCTATGAAGACACTGGTCATGTTGGATTATACGTTAATGATCTCATTTCACAATATCTTTATAAACACCCAGTTTACAAAGTAGGTCACATTCTGAGGTATTGTGGATTAAGACATTCAAGGGGAATATAATTCAACCCATAGGAATTCCTTTGATATGCTGTGACAAAAATGGTAGACCCCATTTCACCTCTATGGTCTTCTTTTAAAAAATTCATAACTGCAGTATTAGCATGAGAAAAGTAACAATTTTTCATAGAGTAAAACAAAGTGGTATCTTATAAAACACATGACCAATTGTCTTCAAAGTCATCAATGCCATGAAAAACAAGGAAAGTCTGAAAAACTGCCACAACCAAGAGAAAACTGTGGAGACATGATAGCAAAGTATAATGGGGTACTTTGGATAAGACCCTAGAACAAAAAAATGACAAACTATAAACTATAAATTTCAGTTTATAATATCAACATTGGTTTATAAGTTGAAATATCTAACAATCTAAGTGATAATAAGAGAAAATGGGTTTTAGGTATATAGAAATTCTGTAGTATTTCATGTAAGGCTAAAGTTGTTCTAAAAATAAAATCCATTGAAAAACATGAAATTGGTAGCATTTGAGAATTTTGGTGTTGCTGCTAACACAATGATTGAGAGGTTTATAACAATAAATACTAATATTGGAAAAGGATAAAGTTCTCAGATCAATATGCTCAACTTCCCCTTAAGAAACTAGAGAAAGCAGAGCAAAGAAAACCCAAAGTAAGCAGAAGAAAGGAAAAATGATCAAAAGCTGCATTTTACACAGATTTCCATTTGTTTCAGATGAAAGGAAAAACTCAGTCCCCATTTCTCTCTTATGGCTAGAAGTCTCTGAAGGACATTTTAAATTCTGAAACATGGATTTCATCCCAGGATGTCCTGGGGACAGACCTGGACATTTTATAAAGCTCTCTCAGTGATTCTGATGATTAGCCAGGACTGAGAACCAACACCTGGATGATCTATAAAAACACTTATTGAAACAAAGTGTCTGCCATTGGCAAGCAGTTACCATGTGCCTGTCATTTTACTAAGTATTTTCTTACTATCTCATCTAATCATAATAACTTTACAAAAATGGGTATTGTTATCCTTAATTTAGGACAAAGTTCAGGAGGGTTAATACTGAGTTGCTCCAAGTCACATCACCAGTAAACATAATGTCTGCTGGGATGTAAAAAGTTTGTCAAGTCCAAGTTCTCTTTCCACTCCATGGCGTGGCCATGATTTTGGATTGATTATTGGAATCTGGGCTGCGTTGGAAGTTGCACAGACCCATGGGCAGGATGTTTTTGGAAGGTGTCTGTTCTTGAATTTCCAGGTGCCCCAATGAAGGACTGGGGGCTGAGGGGACCCTTCCCACCTTCTCAGTTCATAGCCCCTCCTGACATTTCAACTTCCATCTCTGCTGCAACTTGAAATTGCTGAGAAAAGCATTGTTGGCTTCTTGGACTCCCAAAGATAAGGAGGGCATTTGTTGCTAGAGAAATGGCACAGGTGGAGTTTTTCCGTAAGAGCAGAGTGGCATCCTTGGTCCTGCTCACACATGGGTCAAGGGGTCTTGACATGGTAAGAGAAGGGAGACGTTGCAGGACAAAGTGGCAGGACTGTTGGGATTGCTAGAGACTCTTTATTTAATGCTCTTACTGTGCAAGTGGGAAGGGGTGAATTGCAAAGGGGCAAAGGGATTTTCCCAAGGTCCTTCAGCAATGGGGGACATGATGTTGAAATCGGGTGAAAGAAAAAAAAGACTTTTTACCTTGAACTAAAACACCTATGCCTGCTTTTCCCTAGGAAGTAGGCTCCAAACAGTTAATTAGCATTTTCACTGTTCACCTACTATTGGTATGCAAAAATCAACTACCAGCTTTTTTTAGCCCGTCCCCTCTTTCAGACCTAAAAAGAAAAACTTTAAACTAGTTTGCCTCAATATACCCTCTTTTAAATTTACATGGGTTCTTTCCACCATCCCCAGCCTTCTCATCAAAATCCCATGTTGAAGCAAGACTCTCAGAGTGCAAATTTATTTCTAACAGTAATTTCCTAATTACTACAAAAGAAACATGTAAGTAAAACTCTAAATTACTTTAACATTGTCCAAAACCTTTCTCAACATTGTACAAAGTCCTTTCCCCAGATTGTCCAAAAATCCTCAGTCTCTCAGTCCTGATCACCTCACCAACATCAGTCAGTCAGAGTTCATCTCCAGATGATCGAAGACATCTTCCTTTGGTGTGTTCCTTCTTCTCTTCCATGCCATCTTCTCCTCGTCCTCTTCCAGGTGGTAGAAGCTCTGTGGTACCGGAACCAGCAAAGTTCACTTTCTTTTTAGGCCTGACTTTTGCAAGGCCTCTCCCAGACTCAAGTTAAAATCAGCAAAACAAACTCCAACACGGAGTTTAAATCTCCAAACTCCTTAGCTTCCTTTAACAGACACACTCCTAACCTGGGCCAGGCAAAGGCTGCAGGCCCTAGGCCTTGGCCACATGGCCAAGCTCACATGGCTCACATCTTCATCCTGCAAAGTCTCTGACCATCCCACAAAATGGCCCAAATCAGACCTCGAATCAAATCAAATCCTTTTCTTTGTTTCGAACCTCTTTATATATATATCCTTATTTCCCACCAAGAGAACTCCTGAGGTAAGAAGCCCTCTCAGACCTGTATGTTAATTAAAATCCTACCCATCTCTTAGTAACATTAACAATTCTAAAGCAAGGGACAATGGCACCCAGGGGGTAGGTGCCCCTATCAATGGGGAGGCAGGGAGGAGTAGCCAGCTCCACTAGCCACTTGTCCAAGGGCCTTAGGGATCTGCTAAGGGTCTCCAGCTGATTCTAGCATCCTCATCACAGGAAGTTCACCAGTGAAGTGTTAGGAAACCTGCCAGGGTCCTCAGCAGGTGAGACAGGGCTGAGGGTTCCATGTGAAGACTGCTGCTCCCAGGGTTGAAGGGCTGCTCCATCCTGGCTCACCACCCGTTTCTGTAGCCTTGATTGAGCCATGTGGTTCCCTTGGAAACAGAGCTGCTTGTCTCCTGGGGTCAGCATCACTTAATCTGTGGTTACTGCAATTTTGATGCTAGTGGGGGAAGGGCCCCAAACTCCCTTCCACATTCCTTCACCCCCTACATCCATTCTACCTGAGAGGGTATACACCTTCCCTCCTCATTCTCATACTTACCAGCAGTAGAGATGGACACACACACACACACACACACACACATACACACATGTTCTCACACACACTTTCTATCAAGCTCAGAGAGTTTTTAATGATTCTGTTTTCTAACCCCCAACAGAAAAGGAACAATCATATCCTTACCAATTACCCTCCCTTTGTGCCCTGAAATTGTCCAAGAATCAGAATTGAAACACGTTTTCCTTTCAAATGCTGTCTCCACAACATTACAATCAGATCTGAAAAGGCATGGAGGAAGCAGGCCAGATAATCCACTTTCCTTGCCCCTCCTCCTCCTAAGAGACTCCAAAGTCTGCAAGGAAATTCAGGGTGTGCTGGGCATTACCATGAACACAATGGAGTTTTAAATAATGCCACTTCAGTGTACCCTTCGCCAGTGATGGCACCTTGGGATCTTCTGAGGACTGGCTTCATGTCTAGTTCCCTGCTGTGACTCCCTAGCCCCCTGATGTCCAGCAAGTTTTGTGCTGAATGAAAGCATCCTGGACTGCAGGAAGGCAGAGATGCATACTTTCCGAGCAAAGATAGATGTGATCCCACATCGTGCCCCGACTACCCGATGGAAATAATTGATGTCAAGGGAGAAAGAAAAGGTTCTAAAATGTTGATAAAGGTTCATAAAAAGTCCATGAACGTTTCCCAAAAAGAGAAAGATAGACTCGACTCCAGGAATGTTAGACGAATTTATGCACGTTCTGAGTTAAGCTGTAGAATGGATTGCTTAGTTTGGGGACAATTATCCAGGAGCATGTTTAAGCATCAGTAGCTGCCATGGGATTATTGAGAGGTCAGCCCCCTTTCTCCCCCCCCCCATTTTGATCCTAGATTGATAAATCAGAAGATTGCTGTAGACCTAGAACTTCTGGATTTCAGCAGGGCACTAGATAAAGTCTCTCAAGAGTTCCCTGCAGACAGCATGTTAGATCTTCAGCTGGTTGAATAACTTTGTCCAAAGAGACTAATTAATGAATCAATATCAAACTGGAGGGCTCTCCGGAGACTACAGGGCTTTCTCTGAACTTGACCAATGCTTGGTTTATTGCTTTTATCAGAGACTCAGATAAAGGCACAGAAAGCTGCTTATCAGATTTACAGAGAACACAGGCTGGGAGAGAAAGCCAATACAATGGGACTTTGGAATTAAGCTACAAAGAGATAGCAACAGCTTGAAATGGCATGAGGGGTAAACGGAAAGTCCTACATTTTCTGTAGAGCTTAGTAGAAATACATATTAAATGCAATTTATGTGATAAAAAAACTTGCAAGTTCCAGATGTGTCTGGCTGCAGAAAGAAAGTCTTGGGACCCCAGAGGAATTGGTTCTTTTGGACTCAGTACTGTCATCGTGAGGAACATTTCCAAGAGCAGGATGTTCACCTGGAGAAATCCCTAGTGGACGTGCTACTGATGCTAACTTTGGCAGAGACACCTTGAGGGCAGAAAGCAGATGGATACCTCTGGCTCCAGGTTGCTGAATAAGATCCAGCTGGTCAATTACAAGAAGGCAAACTGAGGCTCATAGGGAATAATTTCTAACCAGTAGAGTGCCCAGGAGTCAGAAATCCATGACCAGACTAGGAGCTGCTCACCACTTTCTGACCCAGGTGTTAGGCTGGAGCAGATCCAGTCAGCTGTACATTTGGAGTTTATGAAAGTTCAAGGTCATCTAGATTTCCTGATGGTTGCAGCAATGCAGGCATGTGCCCAGATTAACACACAAGTGGCTCAGGCCCCCACCCACTTCTCTCTGTCCCTGCAGTAAATCTGCCAGCTGAGGCTGTGGGCCAGTCTTGACCCTTCCTAGTGCCCTGCTCTAGGCAGGATCTGGATAGTAGGGTTCACCAGGTATATCTGCTTGAGAACTAGAGTATCAGAGCATTGTGTATGGGGGTGGAGTGGGGAGCTGGCAGGGATAGTGACAAGTCCAAGTTCACACCACATGTGGCAAGTTGTTCTGACTCCCAGCACACGCTGCCTCTTTCCACATTGCCTCTCCAATTCTTCCTTCCTGCTCCACAGACAGCTCCTAAGTGTATGTGTGTATGTGGGGGGGGAGGGTTGGGGGGAATAGGGCAGTTTGGTGAAGAAAATAACTCTGATTCCCTCAGTCAACCCCTTCCCAGACCCTGAGCAGGGGGAACCATGAGAGGCTTTGTCAAGCTTCAAAGATTTGGAAGTTGCCCTTGTCCTCACTAGTCACTGGGGATATCTGAGAACCCCTCTCCTTCAGTGGGCTTCCCCAGCTCCATCAGACCCCCCCTAAACTGAAGCCAGGACTTCAATATGGGCAATGTTATTTGTTGGTAAAACTTAGGCATCACCATTACCTGTGTCAGAGAGAGAGAGAGAGAGAGAGAGAGAGAGAGAGAAAGCACTAAACCTTTTGTTGCTGGCTGAATTCACCCCATACTGGCTACAGTGACTGAGGACTAAAGACAAAGGCATAATCTGACAATATCAGACTGAATTACATAAGACTGAGGTAAAACCTATGCAGCTCCCGGAGGAAAAAAGCTGGGTTCTTTTCTGTCTGGGATACTTGTGAGGGTATGGACTATCAGACTCTTAGTTTGTCTTTTCCTGTTTGTGAATAAACCCCTGTGTTTACCCTTAACACAAAAGCTTGATGTATGGGCAACTGCTTGCTGTGGGCAGAAGAACTCTCATTGACTAAAATTAAAAGGGGTGATTCAGTGACCCCTTCACCCAATATCATATGAATGTAGAATTTCCCAGACTTGCTTTGCAATTACAGTGTCCACCCCCATCCCCACCAGTGTTGTCCCTAAGCCCCTCAGAAATAGAAATCCTCTCCTCTTTATTCCATGGTAGGAATCCTAAAGACATTTGGGGACCTGGTACTAGCCCCACCACAGAAATGAGATCAATAGCGCCCTGCATCTGCTCTCACTTTCAGGACCTTCAAAACTCCTCAAGGGGTGCAGGCCCAGAACCTCTCTCAAGCAGAACCTGCCATGGGGAGGTAGACTGGGAGAGGAGCTGGAAGAAAGAAGTTTCTGAAAGAAACTTGATCTTCTATCCATTCAGGCACCCTGTCAGTGACTGGCAGTCATTCCCACCACGCAATACGCCAAGGGCCACAGAACAAGATCAGGTCTGACTGCACCATGACCTTTGGAATTGGCTTGTCACGAGACCCACACACCACACACCCCAAGTCTCCCCCAGACATAGGAATAGTTGCAGCTCAGTCCACCATGCCATTCTTGAGTTTTGGCCCATCACAACCCTCACAAATATATTTGAGGCCACTGTCAATCAGGAAGGTCCCCATTTCCCACCCTGGGTAGCATTTAATCCTTGTGACACATACCAGCTCCAGACATTTCCTGTTACAGTAACTTCCTGCCATGCACTCAGCAGCTCAGAGTGTACTTTCAGTGGAGGGCAACCCAGCCACCCCATCTGCCCCGGCCCACCCCCCTCTGCTGGCATCTGTTTCCTGCTTCCTTCCCTCCCTTCCATTCTCCGACTCTGCCTCTGTTCCCTCAGCCTGGTCCTCTCTCAGCTTTGCAGTCACCCCCAGCACCCCTGCCCCACCTGTCTGCTGGTGAGAGGGGAGGGGATTGAAGACCATTTCCCAGGTTGTTCTCTGAGTCCTTTGCCTCGGGCTTTCAGAACCTGTTTTCTCCTTACAAAATGAAAATGATCTTTCAGATCCCTCTGCATTCAGCAGCTAATGTCCTAGCATTTTATAAATTTCTGTAATTCGCTGGTCCAAATAGCAGATGATTCATGTGTATGACATGACTGTAGCATGCTAGGCTCTATGCTCTTGGGCAGCATCTTGTGTCTACCTCTGGAACCCTGTGAGATAGTCATGTTAGTGTTGTGTGGGGGAGGGGGCAGTCTTTTTCACTGAAAAATCCTTTTGCCAGCTTTTCCTAAACCAGAGAAAAACCTTTACCTTTCTGTCTGATACAGAATGGGCAAAAACCTGAACCCTTAAGTTTCCACATACAAGTTACCTTTGTCATTTAGACACCTGCTACTTGCTGGCCCCAGGGCCCACTCCCAAACTAAAGAAAACAC